>JAYDZG010000015.1:19172528-19192452 GCA_034509265.1 Microcambeva bendego | reverse complement strand
TTATTATTATTATTATTATTATTATTATTATTATTATTATTATTAATATTATTATTATTATTATTATTATTATTTTTTATTATTGTTGTTGTTATTATTATTATTATTATTAATAATGGATTCTAAACGTCACTAGAACCAGCCTTGTAATGTAAAAGCAGGGTACAAGGTGTGAAGCCCTATTGAAAAGAGATAAAATACTTAAACAAAATGTAGTCATTGTAATCTACGTGATTGAAAAGTGTTACAAAGCCATTGCCAAGGCTCTGGAATCCAGCAAACCTGAGTGGGAGTCATTAATCACAAATGGAGAAAATATGTTTAATAGTGTATCGTTCCAAGAGTCGCAAATCTAACAAAAGTTCAGCAAGAACTCATTGATGTTACAAAAGAACCCAGATGAACATTAATAGAACTGCTGGCCTCTCTTGTCTCATGTACATGATTCGACCATAGGAAATATGCTGGACAAGAAGCCATCCAGTATGGGAGAGTTGGCAAAACCAACTGCTTAAAATAGAAACATATTTTTGGAACACATGGGTCCTGGTAAATCTGCCTTCAAGCTAACATTCTACCAGAAGATCATCATATGAGTCAAACATGATTGTGATGATGATACTTAATGGACTGGAGCTGCTTTACATCTACAGAAACTGGATGATTTGCCATTAATGGAAACATATTCTGCTTTCTATAAGAAATTGCATAGGTAGAACTACTGTTTGTCTGTGACCTAAAGCTCAAGTAATGTCAGGTTATGCAGCAGGACATTGATCTGAAGCACATACGCAAGTCCACATGGATGTCTCAAATGCTGTGGTAAGATCTCAAAAGGGCAGTTCATGCTTAAAACACTAAAATGTAGCCAAATTCAAAATGTTGAGAAACCGCAATACATAAAAAAAACTTTTAGCTCAAGCAAATTAACAAAGCATAGGTAATTGTCAATTAGAGAAATCTGACATAAATAATATGTGCCTCCATGTCCTCTCTGATGGCCAACAAATGTCTGCAGACAGCCACAAATTCCAAATGACTCACTGCTGTACTGATTCAGCAGCTGAGCTGTGTTAGAGTGTTAAAGAACTCCTACCCAAAATTCCCCGTTATTAGGTTTGGGGGCAATTTAATTTTCACATGAATGGTATTTATTTTGAATAAATATTTATTTTGATTTATTTCTTATGTATTTATTTAGGAGCAGATTTTTTTTCCACAGGAATTGTACTGTAGTAAATATGAGACTAACCTGGTACTGCAATGGCACATTTAGCAAATGTCATCATATTGATCGAAATAAAGAAATAAAATGCTAAAAAGTCAAAGCAACAACCAATTCAATTGTTTTACCAATTACTCTGGAAACTGCAGACTTATTAAATCTATGTATGACCACTGGTGAGGGACAAGTACACATGGCAGACAAATATATAGTTCCAACAGTGCTGTCTGCAGAAAAGGACACAGGTCTAGGTAAACTACCTGCACTGGTGGTTAAAGGGCTATGATATATTCACACAACCTTTTTTTTCCTGGTGACCCAGTGGTGCATTATGTGAAGGTGCAAGGTTTTGCCTTGGGACTGTGAGGGGGCTGATTTATAAAGATGAACTCTTGGGGTGGCAGGAGCAAACTGTGACAATCTGCTTTTTTAGGAAGGTGACACACCCCAGTCCTGCTGCAGTAGGGAACTGCGAACACGACAACTTTCTTACAGAGGCACATTTCATGATGTAGTGCAGATGTTCAGTTAAATAGTATCTTTTTTACAATATTGGTTATGTTAAAATATATTATTTTACATGTATTATAATTATAGTTTAGAATTCACATTTGTAAAAAAAAACTCTTTTCCACTCAACTGATTTCTGTGCCCTTGATTTATCACTATAACCTGAGTAGGTCTGTTCTTGCCCCTCCCTTCATTATGTCCCTAAGTAAACTCATGTCCAAGCAGTGCTTTGTGTTGGTGGCATGGCAGCATGAGTAAACTCGTATCTAGTGTAAGTTTTATTTGTTAATCCGTTTCTAAATTATTGTTTTATCGGGATGAAATAATCTTTGTGGACGTGTGTGTGTTCTGAACTATTCCAAGTTGTGACTACAATCTTCCATAAAGAAAACATATTTGCAAGCATAATACATCTTTGTGTCTTATGTTTTCAGCAAACAGCACATCTGTTTCCTTCACTTTATACCAAATGTCCTTCTGAGACATAATAAAGCACACACATTTAGGTATGTTTTGTTACTGTTATGTATTTTGCCTTGCATGTAATACATGGATGTTACATGATGCTGTATACTTGCACATAATTCACAACATTAACATTAATTTGATGTACTTACAGAGTTTTAATAGTAACTTGAATAAACATTTAATAAATGCTTTTAATACAAGTTTTCAGGTCTCTCCCTGTTTTTCACTTAATGAGGTGTCCCAATATCAGTCTGAGCCTGTGCTCACCTACCACACCCGCCTCTCTTGCCGACATGTGCAGGAAAATGACCCATCCCTGATTGGCTTCCAGTCTGCTGGTGGCTCCATTTAAGAGTCAACCTGGGACTAAGGCTTTGGGTGCCATTTTCCCCTTGACTGTTTGTATTTCTGCTGTGAGATGCCTAGTTCATGTTTTTAGCTGTGTGTATTATTCTGTTCAGGTTTCTCAGCTCTTATGTTCCTGTTTTAGTTATGTTCACTGGTTTAGCTTATATTTAATGTTTTTCTTACTTAGTCATTTTGGTTTTGGTATTGTTTAGCTCATTTTGTGAAACCTTGCTCATCCTTAAAATATAAACTCTGCTCATCCTTAAAATATATTTCCTGGCTACTGCTTTTGACTTCTTTAGGTGATCTTTTGACAGGTAAAATTAATGTGCTTTTGCACATTGGTATTCTCAGTGTTGTCCTGATTTGACCACACCTGTCTGCTCATTCAGTCTAATGGGGATGCTCAGAGTTTGGTATGCTCAACATAGAAACCCACCTAAACCACTCATTCCTATTTGAAATGCAAATCACTAAGGGCAGATTGTTCTAATGACATTGGGAATCACAGATAAATAGCACATTGGCAATGACTTTTCTTGTCACCCACTACAGATGAGGTAAAAATTATTATGATTTATAGTGTATGCATACACTTTGTCAATATTCAAGAAAATTGTGGACCACGACAGGACAACATCAAATATTAGACTGACTGTGCATGCTGCATAGTGTGTAGGCTAGCCATAGCCTAGTGGTTACTGTTCCTGACAGAAAGTCAGATAGCAAACTGATACAGAAAACAAGAGATTTTATTAGTTTACATAAAACTTAATCAGAGTACCTATTACTTTGGCAATTTCATGGAGAGGTCCAAACCAAAGTTTCCTGCAAAACAATAGAGAGGTAATTTCGTTAATTTATAGCAGTGTGTTCCATTAGGAAAATAATTTTAAATTATGTAAATGTTTATCCATGTGGCCATTTTGAATGTATGAAAATATACCCAAATTGTGCCATTTCACAAACAAACCTATTTCTGGCTTTTGATTTGATACAATAACTCAAAGTTCTGTTTAAAAAAAAAACTTTTATAAAGCCATGGAGGCAGCTCAATTTCAATAGATGATTAGCTTGAAAATAGTTATCTATTGTCATTTTGGTTTTGTTTAGCACTGTTGCATTCACTTCATGAATGCCTAAAATAAGCACACTTGGTGCTCTCCTGTATTTCACACACTCACTCAATTTACACTCACACTTAGATGCCAGTACCTGCAAAAAAATTGGACTTGCTTGGTCCGTGACACAAAACCTTCATACCATTACTGTGTGGAAGCTAAGGAGGAATTTTCTGCAGTCAAATTAGCATACCTATCGAGTCTCTCGTGTTAATCTTAGTTTGTGTGTTTTAAGTTAAAAAAGAAAAAAAGAAAAACAGGCTGCATCTCCAACTTTAAAATTTGGAACATTCTGTAAAACATTTTGTGCACCCTGGGTACTGTGTAACAAATAAACTGCTTCCTAAAATAAGATGGGCTGTTGTAGACTCTAAGAGCATAAACAATACTGATATATCAATATGATGAGGAAAAATGGCATGATTTATGGTGGCATAAGAGGAAGGATAAGGAACTTGCACAAAACTGCTGACAGAGCTTTAGGAAGCCATGAAAGAGAAATGGCAATAATGAAGCGTTTGAGGTTGAAGTTTATATGAGTATATCAATGCATTTAATCAGGTAGGTGGAAAAAGCCAGAGAAATTAAACCAATTTTATAGTTATTTTATAGTGGAGATAAAGGGGGAAATCTGACACTTAACAAAGTATCGATGAAAAGGAAATGTGAGTTAGACAGGGAAGAATCATTAGGGTTGGCAACAAATTGGTGAAGTTGGGCAAGCTTGTTCCTTTAGGTGCCGCTACCTTCCCTGATTCATGAGGTAGAATGTAGTCTAGGTTATTTTCAGAAGGAATCTGACATAAGTCAGTGGAAATGAACTTTCAATTGAAGTTTGAGTCTTCCTACCTCTGTTCCATAGTCCACAGGACCTTCCCCTTTTGAGCTCTACCCATTCAGAACAATCCACATTTAACATGAGTATACATATTGCTTTTGTACTTTATTTTTGTGAATTACATTTGAGAAATGCTGGTGTGTGAAAACAATTTGGAATGGCACCAACAACGGAAGAAACATGCAACCTGGAAAAAAAACCTCAACCTTACTGAGGGGTAGAAACTCCTACGTAGAAATTCCTCTATGAATACGAACATAACCTGAAATAACTTTTGTACGGCATCTACAAATAACTATAGAAAGCGTAGAAAAAAAACACTTGAGTAGAGAAAAAATTAAACCAAACCACAATACCAAACTGGAGTGATTGCAACTTCTCTCCATACAGTTCTAGCTATTGGTAAATTATTTGCTATTCTATTGATGGCTTCACTCAATTTTTGTTAACAAATTTCAGTTTTCCCAGAACTATCCAAAAGCATTTAAGCAAGTGCTAAAAACATTGTCAATAACTCCTAATGTATCAAGTCTTTACAGTCTTGAGTATCGGTAGACTTGAAAGTACATTAGCCATTAATTCCATGATTCATGAATATTGTCTTAAGAGGAAGTTGGGATGAGAGAGTTCATTTTACTTTATTTGCAGCTCATGAAACAGTACAGGTATCATTGGGTTTCAGCCCTACTGAACTGGTATTTATTTTATGTCTAAATCCTCTAACCCCTGTCCTTGACTCTGTTAGTACATTTCAAAAACAGCTGTATTGTGCTTGATTCTTAGCAGAAAAAATGTCTGTTTCTCAGTCCATTTAACAGTAATATGACTAAAAAGCAGTGGTTCACTCTTTTAAAGTTGGAGATAAAGCCAGGAGGTTAATTATTTACTTAGGGATGGTCTGGCAGTACTCAGTTTTTATGTGTCGAGCTTGCCAAGTCTTTTGGAGATAAAAGCTGATGGCAGTCCAAGATTCCTGCACTGACTAATGTAAGGTTAATGCTGTTACAATCCCAAATTCTTATCTTTTGCCAGGAAATGAGGACTGTATTGACAACTTGGGTACTGCTAAAATGTCAGTAAAGTTGATCTGCTGAAGGGGTACTGCCAGGTTCTCAGGACATTGTTTTCCTAATATATTATAATATTAGGCAATAATAAATTTATTTAACAACGGAAGATGCAATGATGGGAATGGTAAGATTAGGCGTCCTTAATTGGCATATCTATAATTTGAATTAGAATATATACAGTATATAATAAAAAATAGCTGCTAAATGATGTGATAATACAAAAGATATGTTAGTGAGAAGAAGGGATCGGAATACACAAACCATCTAAAACAGCTCATGATCAGAAATGTATATTAAACCTATTAAAAACAAAATTATTTTCATAAAAGAACAACTTTCAATTGCACTAATAATCATAAAATAAGTCTAGCAGCACATAGCTTGTGGGTGGCTTTGAATGTTCAGTCTCTGACTGATAGACTGAGGTGTAATATTATGCACTTATTGCTTTCAGCCACTTCACTATATAGCTCATTCTATTTCTAATAAGAAAGTGTTGCTTGATAACTGTTTTGTATTATTCCATTTGATCAAGACTTCAGTGAGGCATGTAACACACCCAACAAGATCTTGCTTACTACTTGCTTAATAATAATAAAAATAATAATAACGATGATAATAATATTAATATTATTATTATTATTATATAATTATATATAATAATAATAATAATAATAATAACATGCTCTCTGCTGATAAAATGTAACATCAATGTAGCTGTATTTGCATTTTTGACCTACAGTGCCTAGCAAAAGTATTCACCCAATTGACATTTATGTTTATTACCTCAAAACCTAGAATAAAATTCATTTATAGAACATGCCTACAACTTTTTATTGTGAAGAAGAAAAGTAAGACATAACAGAAAACTTCAGTGAGCATAACTATTCACCACTAAAGTAAGTACTTTGTAGAGCCACCTTTTGCGGCAATTACAGCTGCAAGTTGCATTGGATGAGTGTTGCCACTGGAATTTTTTGCCATTCCTCAAGGAAAAACTACTCCAGCTCCAGATGGTTTCCGCTGGTGAACAGCAACCTTCAAGTCTGACCACAGATTCTCCATTGGATTAAGGTCTGGGCTTTGACTAGGCCATTCCAACACATTTACATGTTTCCCCTTAAAACACTTGTGTTGCTTTAGCAGTATGCTTTGGGTCATTGTCCTGTTGGAAGGTGAACCTCTGTCCCAGTCTCAAATCACTGACAGACTGAAACAGGTTTTGCTGAAAAATATTCTGGTATTTAGTACCATCATCAGAAATTTTTATTTTCTATAACCCAACCCTGACAGGTACTTCTCTACAACTTTGTCCCTGACTTGTTTGGAGATTTCCTTGGTCTTCATGGTGTTGTTTGGTTAGTGGTGCCTCTTGCTTAGTGGTATTGCAGCCTCTGGGGGCTTTTAGAAAAGGTATGTATATACTGACAGATCATGTGACACTTTGCACACAAAGGTGGACTTCAGTTGCACAAGAACTTTTTAAGGGCTTAATAGCAAAGGGGATGATGCACATGCCAATATTCAGTTTTTATGTCCAAATTATTTATATATATATTTAACTTCACCAACTTCAGATACAATTCTGATTAAAAAAAAATAAACACAGATTGTAATGTAACAAAATATGTAAAAAGCCAAGGATGGGGGTGTGTGAATACTTTTGCAAGGCACTGTAAATTTGAAACTTTAAATGACTTAAATTGTTGATTACTTTTTTTCTAGGAGACAACAATGGATGGCCTCATTTGTTTGACAAATATTTTGGGATGCCCTCCAAAGAGCCTGGAATCAAATCAAATACATGCTGTGAGTATCTACACTGTACTATGTATGTACTAAAATTATTTTATTTGATAACACTGTATTTCATATGTCTAAACAATTTTGGATGGTGGATTCTAATTGCAGAAAGTTGAAAAGTGTATTTAACCACTGTCATATGCCAATTTATCCTTCAGGGCAGTGGTAGCTTAGAAATTAATATTATTGTTAAGGTTGCTTGTTCAATCCCCACATCTGCCAGGTTACACCTTGAAAAATGCCCTTAACACTCAGTTGTCTGGCTTTGCTTTGGCTAAATGAATCTGATAATTCCATAAATTTAATCATTTACAACATCTGCTCCCCACCAGCTGTACAATCCCAGCAGTCCCATTCAGTGGAATAATGAAAACTTGGAACAAATGTCCAGGATCTTATATTCTGCCTAGATCATTTGGTTGCACAGCCTTACACAATTAAATGTCTCATTTTTTGCCCATGATTCTATGTCTAAGTAAACTGTGTTACTACTCTGATAAATTGCATTAATACAAATCTAGAGGCAATTGTTTTCTGTTTCCTGTCATTTTTTTTTTTGTTAAATAATTTTTGTTCAACTCAAAGGAATGCATGAAAAATAGGGGCATTTATATTGCCAAAGCTCATTTACAGACAAAGTAAAAATGATTAAAAAAAAAGAACAAATAGATACAAACTATATAGAGTTTGCAGTTTGTTTAAAGTAAAGGGGAAAATGCACAAATATAAAATGATAGATAAAATAGATAGATGAAGAGTGTTTGGTAATGTTGTATGTGTTAGCTACTGCACCACCAGAATTTAACTCTCGAACTAGGTATTCCCAGATCCTCATAAATTTGCAGTTGTTTATATGAATAATTTCTTGGTCTCAAATCCATGCTCTGCATTGCAGCCATAGTTTGGTCCTTGTGCAAGACCCTTAACCCAGTCTGCTCCAGGGGGGGCATACAGTGGCTGACCCTGTGCTCTGTTACCCCAACTTTCAAGGAAGCAGTTTTGTAACAAAGACATTATTTACCCTTTTCTTTTTAATCTGAAAGAACAAATCTAATCTGATAATGCTTACTACTTCATTGAACTATATGCGCAATTAAATGAGTGCCAGTTTCACTTACCAGCTTGTCTATGCTAGGCCATGTCCTCTTCCCAGATGGTGAATGCATGGTTTAACAGAGGGTTAACCCCTAAACAATTCACAGAAGAGCACAAACAGAAGCGTCTAAACATCTGCAAACATATTTTAGATCGATTCATCACTACAACTCTGAGAATAAAATGGCAGCGCATGGAAACACCCTCAATCATCAAAAGTGAAGTCAATCATTTCCATCAAAATTGATCCTTAAGCGCCAGGACTGGATCATTATTAGAAAAGGGTTCAACAAAAGGCCTTTTTTCAGTGAGATGTTCCCTGAAGAGCTTACATCTAAAATACAGACAAAATGCAGACCACTTTCAAAGGACATTGCATTGTTGCATGTCAATGCTTGTTCACATGCACACTGCTGTCCATAATGCTGACACTCTTCTAAAATATTTTCAGGTGTTAAATTATCCAGCCTGTACACCTGATATTTCCCATCAGACCATTAGCTGTTTGGTCCCCTGAAAGTAGTCATAAAAGGATGAAGGTTAACGTCTGATGAAGCGGTTATGACAACAGTGTATTTATGACTCAGAGCTCAGTCTAAAACATTTTTGTTGTTGACAAAGTGTGAAAAAAGATAGACTACCATAAAAATATCTATCTTTAGCATCCATATTTTTGTAATTCTAGCCTATGTAGGCACAAGGATTAGCATCAGTAAAAGCTTTATTTTTTATGTTTTGGATATATTAGGATGTATAACCCACACTGTGTTCCTAAATTTTGTTGTCAATTCCTCTCCGTAACATTTATTTTCTTTTTGTTATTTTATATGCTTTTAGTCCATATATGTTTACCGAACAGTTTAACATCATCCCTTGCTTAGTAATAATGTCAATAAGTATATATAATTATAAACAAACCTTTACTGTTGGTTGGTATTAGTGCATGCAGAATTAGGCCTGTACCCATCTTGCTAAAAAAGCCATTGAGAAAATAGGTTGTCTTATGGCAGCACATATATCTGTAAACACCCAGAATACTCATCAGTTGCATACATGCAATTCTGAATCTTGTTGTCTTATAGACATTTGTCAATTATCTAAGAAAGCTTGGAACAGAGTTGTTTGGAACAGACTGAGCACCACAGATATTCCCAAAAAAATCTTGGTCTAAACAAATAAAAAAGCTGAAAAAACATCAAAATAACATTTACTAACTACAATGAGTTTGGCCTAGTTTTATTACTTTGTCAATAAAGTAAGGTAATTGCTAATTAATGATAATTAATGAATTATATTATTTGAAATTGCTTTTGACAAAATTTAGCCTTACAGGTTATGTGGTTTATAGCATTCAATTCATTCAGAACATTTGTTATACTTCCCAAACCATTAATCTCACTAACAATAAAGGTGATGGAACACAAGGATATACACACCTCAGTCTTAGCCTTGAAGGCATCAATTCTAAATGTGTTAACATTTATAAAATACAATAAAGTTGATCATTTTAAAAGTAAAATGTAAGTTATAAAAAATCAAAGATTTTTATTGGTTTGCAAAATATCCAGGAAATGAGGTTTGTCCATAACTCCATAACTGACCAAACAGCATTTAAAAGTTAATCTTCTGGCAGTTTTCTCTATTTATTGTTCACTGTAAAAACTAAATCAGGGAATATTGTAAGTCTGAGATTGGAAGAGTACATCAGTTGATTACTTAACCCCTTTTTTGAAATAAATACTTTTTGAAAATGCCTTACATATACAACGCATCTGGCAAGTATTCACAGTTCTTCACTTTTTCCACATTTTGTTATGTTACAGCCTTATTTCAAAATAGATTTCACCCCAAAGGTCTACACACAATACCCCATAATGAAAAAGTGGGGAAAAAGTTTTGATTTTTTGAAAATGTATTTATAATAAAAAACTAAAAAAAATAGTTTGATATGACCCTCAAAATTGAACTCGGGTGCATCCTTTTTCTATTGATCATTCTTCAGTTGTTTTGACAACTTGTTTGGAGTCCACCTGTGGTAAAATTAGTTGACTGGACATGAGTTGGAAAGACACACACATGTCTAAATAAGGTCCCAAAGTTGACAGTACATGTCAGAGCACAAACCAAGCCATGAAGTCCAAGGAATTGTTTGTAGACCTTTGAGACATGATTGCATTTAGGCACAGATCTGAGGAAGAGTACAGAAAAAAAATCTGCATTGAAGGCGCCAATGAGCCAAGTGACCTCCATCATACATAATGAAATAAGTTTTTAATCATCAGAACTGTTCCTAATGCTGGTTGCCTGAGTGATCGGTGTATAAGGGCCTTAAGTCAGGGAGGTGACCAAGAACCCAAGGGTCACTCTAACAAATATTCAGATTGCTTTTTGGGGAGAGGAGAACCTTCCAGAAGGACAACCTTTGTGCTGCACTCCACCAATCAGGCCTGCATGGTAGAGTGGCCAGGCAGAAGCTAGTTCTGCTTTGGAATTCTCTGCACCTCAGACACGAGTGAAGCTTCACCCTCCAACAGGAATACAACCCTAAGCCCACCGCCAAGATAACAATGGAGTGGCTTCGGGACAACTCTTTCAATGTTCTTGAGTGGCCCAACCAGAGCCCAGACTTTAATACGAATGAACATCTCTGTAGAGATCTGAAAATTGCTGTGCACTGACATTTCCTGTCCAATCTGTTGGTGCTTGAGAAGAATGTGAGAAACTCACCAAGAGTAGATGTGCCAAGCTTGTAGCTTAATAGTCAAAAAGACTTGAGGCTGTAATTGTTACCAGAGGTGCAAAAAACAAAGTATAGAGGAAAATGCTTTGAATACGTATGTCCATGTGATTTTTGTAGTTTTTTAGGGTTTTTAAATTTGTATCAATTCTGATGTTTTTTTTCACTTAATGGGGGTATAATGGGGTATTATGTGTAGAATTCTGAGGATAAAAATGAATGTAATCCATTTTGGAATACAGCTGTAGCAAAATGTGGAAAAGATAAAGCGCTGTGAATACTTTTCAGTGTACCTCTATAAGGCTGGATACTTTATAATGACAAGAGCTACTGCCTCTTCAAATACTTACAATAGGTCTGACATGTCTAGTTCAAGTAATTGTAATCTTTGTCCTCATATATCCCTCTTTTTTTCATTCCATCCTCAGTGCTGGGATCTGTTCCAGTCGAATGTCAGTGCAGGGATTTGGAGCTGGACTGTAATGGTGCCCACTTTAAAGATGTTCCTACAGTATCAGCTAACGTCACCATGATGTAAGTTCTTTTTATTTTCTGTATCTTATATATGGGTGTGGTACATATTGGTGTAAATTCGTGTCACATTTGCCGAAACCCCTGCAACACTCTCTTTGCTCTCTTTCCTTTGTGTGTGTCGGTGCAATCGTATGTGGTTGAGCCAGTGGAGTGCTGTGAGCATAGTGAAGGGTTTATGTACAATTGTGCAGTCTCTTTCCTTTTTGAACTGTTTCTAAACCTGAGTGAATGAGTTCAGTTAGATGTGTTTAAGTATAGCATGTGTGATAAAGTCTGAACATGGTGGGTTTTTTATGTAACTCAACGGCTGACTCGTGTCATTTTTCCTAGTGATACAAGCAAAGCAGTTGTTTTTAACCGCAATAGTTCTAAACAAGGCTCTAGTTTCCTTAATCTTTTTTCCTGTAATTATAGACAATTTTACTGTATAATGTCACGCCATGTATCCAAGGACAGTGGTTTTATGGTGCTAAAAAATTCTAAGGAACTACATTTGTACTACAACAATAAATTTAAAGTTTTAAATGTAGAAAGGAGGAGGGATTGGGGCTTTTTGAAAATGTTCTTAATTAACTGCCAAAATATTCCTGAAAGTCAACAAGTTTTGGTGTTTTATATTCTGAAATATATCATATTCTGAGTTTTAAAGCAAAAACAAATGGATGTGGTACTGCAGGAATTTACAGTGATGTGCATTATGCTGCAGAGTGGGGTCAGAAGTGAAATGAGTTGGTGGTTGTACGTCACAGCGCAGCACTCAGTGCTGGAGTTGGTTTGACATTTGATAACAATTTTTAAAAAAATAACAATTTAAAGGGGTGACTGGAATAAATGATATGGAATGGTTGTCCTAGTGTTATCTGTGCAAGGCTCTATGTTCAATTGAAGGGGGGGCAGGTCTTACTTCAGGTGAATTGCAGATACAGTGTAATAAATAACCATTCCTGTCATTCCTGTCATTTAACATTACGTTCAAATCCTAATACACAAACAACAAGCAATATCAACCTGAAAATGTTCATGTTTTGTCTGCTCAGCTTAATTTTGTTTATTAATAAACATCAATTCCTGCTTTACAGTCCTGCAACACATTCCACAAAAAAGCATTTTCCATACTGTCCCATTTTCTAATTTGGGTTGTAGATTAAGTGAAGGAAATAAAAGCTGTAGCAACACTGAAACCATTTTGGGAAGGAGGGCGGTTGAATGCACATCCAACAACAAGGATATGAATCATAAGGAGTCTCACATTACCTTTAATAAACATCTATGAGAGAAAATGCATACTTGTGAAAGGTGGAGGGGATAGTTTTATACTTATATACAGCAAAATGTGTCTAAGTGAATTTATTACCCCAGTGTTCTTTTATTACCCCAGTATGCAATCCTTAAAATAGATCTTTCATTTATTTCTGGAAGATTTCTAAATGGAGAAACTCTCCCCTCCTGTTGATGTTTTGTCAACACTTGGATCACTCAGTGTCACAAGCAATGTTTTCAGATATCTAAAAGCTCTTGGGATGGAAATAATGGAACTCCACTGTTTGTAGACCACAGAAAATTGAGAGCACATTGGAGTGCTCAAAAGAAAAAATAAATGATTTTTAAAGCTACAGCACAGTGGGCACTGGTGCACTCATGCCTAAAAACCATGAAATGGATGCTCCTTTAAAGTATTTCTTTAGTATTGAACAATAGAATGGAGAGAGAAGCCCCTTTTCACTGGGTGAGCGGGAATATTGTGGAAATTGTTAGAGGCTTTTGGGTTCAACCCAGTTTTATAGCCATGATCAATGTGTTTTTTTACCTTGAGAGTGTAATAAATATTGATTATGGTTTATGTGTCCATTTTAAAGTACATAGAGTTATTCAACAAGGCTGGTCCATGTTGGGTATACAGTACATCATAGCTTTTCAACTTCTGTAATAAAAATTAAGAAGCAAACTTGCTGTTTTTTTTGTCTAGCTCCCTCTGATGCCTTCCAATGATTGCATACGCAAGTGATCATTTGGTAATAGCACAAAGAGATGACAGTGCTTCATGAGACACTGAAGTTGCTGAAGTAACCTAGTCAACCCTTCACAAATTCATGCTCTGTGGAGAATAAATTCAAATCTGACCCCATTCAGCATGATAGGCTTGCCTAGTAAGATAAAACGCTTGCATTAACACAGAATGGTGCAAGAATGTTTGTCATTATGCTTCCTTTTTAATAACCATGAAAATGCACCCCCATGCGGATAGTCATTGTTTATCTCCGCTACAGTGTAAACACGAAAAAACCATTGTTTGATCTGTATGGATCTATCAACAATCATTGCAGAGCATCCTCCAAGATGGGTTGTTCTAAAAACGTAAGGAAAAAAGAAAGGGCCAGACAATGTGGATCTTGGTTCTACAAACACTCCTGATTTGTACAGATATGACTGAGTGGTACGCCAACAATTAAGTAGGGTTTTTTTTTTCATCCAACACAGACCAAAAGTTTGCAAAAAAAGTGAACAGTGGCACGATATGAACCCAGTAACATTACATCTTTGCAAGGACATGAGTCCTTTGTAGACAGTCGAAAAAGAAGCTTTCAAAGCTTTCTGGAGCTTTGTAGTCCAGGTACTTCAGGGTAAAAAGTTCTGTTTTAATTATGTAGCAGGTTTTTACATACACGTTTACATTCTGCAGTTGTTTTATACATACTTACTCCATCATTACCATCATGACACCCAAAATCATAAGATACACTGGGGGCCAAATCGTGGCAATACCTAGCATTTTAAAATACTTGTTGTCAAAGCTCGGAAGGTAAATAAGCATTAAACCATTAGTATGCAAATTGCAGAATTTCATGAATATGAATACTATCAAGGCTTAGTAGTGCTACTAGCTGGTGTAGCAAGCGTGAAAACAATACTGTCAAATTCTTTTAACAACAACAGTTTAAAAATAAGCAACAACAATAGTGAATAAAGAGCCAATCCAATACTGCAGGTGTTTCCCTCTTTAGAAACAGCTGTCTGTGAAACCGTCTTGTATTGTTTTTAGAATTTTTGACAGGAAGTGCTTCTCCTTCTCAACCCCTCTTTTTGGTGTCTGTCTTCAAGCAGAGAGTAATTCTTTATGACATTTTATGCCTCCTCTACTTTTATCATTTTAATTAGTTACTAAAATTAGGAATCAGTGTGTCAAGGCTTTCGGATTTTGAATCAGAAAATGAGGAGTTGATTATTTCTGGCAGGCTTTCAAAACTGAGCTTTTTCAGTGCAATCTATGAAATTTCTAATTTATTTTTCTCTTATTTATTTTGTTATTAAATGGGGCATGAAAATCGTAAGAGCCACAGAAATGTGACATAATTGTATTACCAAAATTATGATAGGGGTTTTTTCTCCACAGATATTTTTTGCTTCACATTTATATCTATTGCTTTTCACTTTAATGAATATGCTAAATATATTGATGAAAAGCATGTCAGTCTGACAAGAGCTGAGCGCTAATTATGGTCCAATTTTCCATACTACAGCTCTGTGATCAGTTTGGCTTTGTTAGTTAAAATGCCTGTCAAGCTTTTAACTAAAGTGGAGAATAAGAGACATACTTGAGTGATTGTTTTTTCTGTCTCTTTCACTCTTCAGTATTAGAAACAGAACACTATGAATTAAAATGGATCTGAAGGGTATATACAATATTTTAATTATCCTCATCCATGTTTTATACAGTTTTTGTTTGTGATGTGTAAAATATACCGCTGAAAAAGAAAAGTCAGATATCATCATCTACATGAAAGCAAACAATTTACCTAAAAAGATCAATTCAAATTATACTGAAACTGGAAGTCCTTTACTGTTTATTTTGAATATTCTTGTTTTACAGAGTGTAGTCTCTCATGGTAGTGTTGGAGCCCAGATGCTAAATTTTGCTGTAACTTTTCAAAAGTGATTTTTAGGTATTGCCTTGCTTACCATCCTTCCAGCTGTCATACCCCTCTTTCCTAATGCACAAACACATGCTAACACTAACATATGTACAATGTCCATTCACATATACAGTGTCATGCAGAAGTTTGGAAACCCCTGGTAAAAATGTTACTGTAAACAGTTATGCAAGTTGAAGATCTCCAAAAGCCATAAAGTTAAATATGAAATATGAATTGTTTTGGTTTTCTACAATTTTGAAGTGATTAAAAAGAAAAGTGTACCTTGAAATCGTAGGGGTACCCTCAGAGATTTGAGAACTGAGAAACTTTGACCGAGGTCTCCGACCTTAATTAGCCTTTTAGGGTTAGAGCTTGTGCACAACCATCATTAAGAAAGGCTCCGCTAGCCTATTCCTAAAAAAGTTCCTGCATGCTCACTACAAAATTCAGCTTCAGAAATATATCAGTTTGCAAAATACATCTAAACAAGCCTGATTCATTTTGGAAACAATAAGTTAAAATACTGTAGAATTCTTCAGCCACAATGATCAAAGAGACACATTTTCATCTGCACAAACACAATGACCCTTGCACACACTTTTACACACAAATCACTCAATCTCACACACATTCTCACATAGTCACATCCGTACACAGTCGTACGCACACACAAATTCACCCTAACACCTGCGCATACATGCACACTTGCCCACACTCAACCAACACTCTTGCTAGGGTTGGTGCCATATTCTGTAAAAAAAAAATCAACACACTCTTCTGAGGTTTGTGACCACTAACAGTTTCATTTTTTAACAATAATAAAAAGCAAGCATTCTTGTTTCCCTCTGCACCCTTTTTTTAAATGGACCACCCTAGAAAAGTTGCTGTCCCAATGTACTTTTCTTCATTGATGCTGCTATCAAAGAAGTGTAAATTGCCTTTGCCAAGGGCATTGACACAATGCCTTACCATGGCAGACACTGGCCTTAGAACTTGGTGCTGATAATGGCCTGGGTGATCCTTTTCATCCTTGGTCTGAAGCACACACCATCTATTTCCTCAAAAGGGGAAGTGAAATACTAATTTAGCTGATCACAATACACATTTTCACTCTCTGATGACCCATTCAAGATGCCTCTGTGAACAGTTTTTGTGAATTTAACTTTGTATTGTGTTTGAAAAAAATAATATCTTGGCCATGTTATTATATCAGCTGTTGATTGATGAATTAGTTCTTGTCGTGTGGTCTAATTTTAGAGATTTAAGTCTTCAGCTTAGATGTTATTCCTTGTTAAATGATATAGACTATACAGTAGTGTCTTTGAGGAACACTGGTTTTAATAAGTTCAATAATTAGATTTTTTATCTGGTGCTTCTCAAAAGTCTTTCATCAATTGATTGTGAATTTTTGACAACCAGATAAAGTATTTTCTATCCTTTAAGTCATCAAGAGAATTCACAGATATCCAGTGTGCTAACATTTTACATTAAATGTATTGCATTCGTAATGTTGCACTACATAATCAAGCCAGTTTGGCCAAGTTTTCTATACAAAATATTTAAAGTTTTTGTTACGGTACTGACCACACCATTGAACCGCAGTTCGGCTTCCGGCATGGTCGCGTTGAAGATCGCACCCATACCCCCTACCCCCGAGGGTTTAAGTGGCGAGCAATCTTAATTGGGCTGAGTGCTTTCACATGGCGTTCCCCTTTAAAGCTGGGTGCGGAATTCAGTCCAGCGCAGCCACTTCACATATCGACACACACGCCTCACCCGTGTGCAGATGTCCTGATCAGGGTAAGATCAATATCGGCCGGGCCCCATGGGGTTTGGCCGTGTACGTCTGAAAGGTCGGAGCTTACGGTGGTTCGGATTTAGGGACAGATCTGGTTTGGCAGCCGCTCTCCAAAGACAGCGCTGAAGGTTGCACTGCTCATCACTCCCGCTCCAACTGGCTCTGTATTTTTTTCTGATTTTCTTCTGTTTTTATAAACTTGTGACAATACCTTTTATTTTTTGTGTTGAATCATAAAAGCTTTGTCAAGTTAGTTAGGGATCAGTGGTGTACAGTAATTTAATATCTACCAAAAATGGCAAATTCTGTAAATATTTATTCACCTTGACAATCAAAGGTCTACTACAAGATTTTACCAGCAATGTTTTTTCCAGGTGATCTTTGTGTTTTTGCTTAATGTTGCAGTTTTAGAATGTTTGCACTTTTTCACTTAATCAGTCTCAGGTCCTCTTTTGCTTGTTGTTTCCATGCTGAGCTGTTGTCGCTTGTATGTAGGTCTAGGTTAACAGCACTTCAAATGCAGGGCAATATTGGACAGTATTCACTTCTTGGCCTGTACTGCTGTTGTTTGTTTATTGTGATTCCATGACTGTACATTTTAAAGACTTGCCTGCAAAGAGAGTGAAATAAATCAAACGAACCTAATCACTGGTGTTTAGGTGTCCAGAAGATTTTGGTAATAAGAATTTGTAATTGACTGCAAGGTTCGAGGTATCTCTAATTTCTACTCTCTCTCTCTCTAAATATAATTTAATTATTTATTTATATATCTGTCTCTCACCCTAGGTCCTTGCAAAGGAACCGGCTGAAAAAACTGAACGCTAACATGTTCATAAAGTACCAACATCTTCAAAAACTGTAAGAGATTGTATACATTTCTCTCAAGTCTTAGTGTTGAAACAATTAGTTTCCCTCCTGAACATGTGACCAAGAGGAATAAACCCTTGCCACAGGTTTCAGGCAAAATATGAAAGCGTTTGGTACATCTTCTGCATACTCACAGACTTAAAGAGGCAGACGCTGTGTAGAGTGTATTCCAGTTTGTATTTCATTATCACCAGAGACAGAATCAAAAGAAACTAAAAGGAAAAAATGTTTTTTTCGGTCCTCAGAAAATTATTTTCCAGCTGCCTGAACTTACATTTTTACTCTGAAGCTTCTACTCAGCTTTTTCTTGACTGAGTCATTTCTAGAGTGGCTTTTAAGTAATTTTGTTTAATCTAGTGACGAATAGTAGACAACCAAAAGCAGGCCTACAATAGGTTGACCAGGTTGCACTGCAGACAAATCACAGATAGAGCACTTTAAATACAGCACATAAATAAAAATACATTTGTTATGTGGGTGGGAAAAGGATGCTGTGGGATGGATGGATGGATGGATGGATAGCTTGATAAAGATAACTTTATTGATCTTTTTGAGAGGGTTCTCTCAGGGAAATCAAGATTCCAGTAGCATCATCAATAGAACACATGTGAAATAGAGAAAAAAGAAATGGAATAACAAAATAATAATATACCATTTAAAAAAAATAAACTAAATAAATATAAATAGTAGTAGTCAGTGTGGCAAGTTCAATCCAGCTTGCTGTGTAGCCACAACCCAAGGCACTGTATGAATCCAAAGCCTGCCTCGACTCCCTTTATTAGAACTGGTCGTGAACTTTGTCTGGACCTCCCAACGTCAATGACCAGTTCCGTGGTCTTTGAGGTGTTGAGCTGCAAATGGTTCCTGTGGAACCAATCAGCAAAGTCCCTCACCAGAATCCTTTACTCCTCCTCTCTGTTGTCCATGAAACACCCCATAATGACTGTGTCATCGACAAACTTTTGAATATGACTCTGCTCCAAGTTGTTGCAGAAGTCCACGATGTACAGAGTAAAGAGAAGAGTAGTACTGTGCTAGTACAAGGCTAGTACTGTGCCCTGGGGTGCTCCAGTGCTGCCGACCACATCCCATTCAGTTTGTCCTGAAGTATAAGTGGCTGCATGGTGTTAAAGGCACTCAATAAGCCAGTGCTGGTATGAGTGCATGTTTAAGCTTGAGCTGAGTCTAATATTATTATACTAGACCCTACCTGATCAAAATCAGCTTGTTTAATCCTTTATACACAATTTTGATAATGTAGCAGCCTTTGTAGATGTTTGATAAAGAGATTACGTGATCTTTTCATTGGATATTTTCATATTGGCGGCAATGGACAGACAGAGATTAAAACTCATAATCAACACGTAAAAACAAGTTGAAACATCTAAAAGAGGAAATACATGGGGTTTTTTTTGGATAGCGACAAAAAGTTACAAAACATTTAAAAAAATGAAAAATAAATCTCTTGACTACATTCATGAATTCTATATAAGATATTGGATGTACCAATATACACTGCTCAAAAAATAAAGGGAACACTTAAACAACACAATATAACTCCAAGTAAATCAAACTTCTGTGAAATCAAACTGTCCACTT
>JAYDZG010000015.1:19107086-19154557 GCA_034509265.1 Microcambeva bendego | reverse complement strand
CGATCTTAACTCCCTAAAACATCAACTAAAAGAGGTTGAAGTGAAAGCCTGGAAGACATTTACAAAATAAGAATGCAAAAAATTTGTGATGTCACTGGGTCACAGACTTGATGTAGTTATTACAAGCAAATGGTTTGCAAATAAATATGACGTCCTCATTTTATCTCTCAATCTATTATCTGGCTCAAACTGTTGCACAATGGCAAAAATTTTATAAACCAGATACCTGGGTGTGGCTCAACAAATATTTATTGTGATTCTTATGTCATGTTCCACACCTTTACATTCATGACAGGAAATGGTTATTCACTGTACAAGGTTCATTAGTACTCAAGTTTATATAAAATCTCCAATTCACCTCACCTGCATGTTTTTGGATTGTGTGCTTCTGGTCTTGTTACCACAGAAACACAAGTAATGAGGCTCTGAATTACAATAAAAGGTAGCAACCACATGAAAGTGAACATGTTTTTAAACATTTACTTGCTCCTAGAAATTACTGCAAAGTAGGTCAAAAACAATGCTGACTAGTAACAATGATGACACGATCCAAGCGTTCAAAGCTGTTTCAAAGACTTTCAAACCCACTGGCACGGCAACAGCGATGGTTTAGCTAAAGGTTGCTAATTAAAGCTGGGATCACAATAAAAAAAGAGTGAATCCCTCTAGTTCCCATAAGCAAAAACAAAGAGATTGTGAAAAAAGGGGGTGGAATAATACACTAACGTTCATTAACAAGCCTGACAAGCTCATTTAGAAGCAGTGTTCATAAAAGGAATTTTTTATTTCATCGGATGTAAAGCACTGGAAATGTTTGACAATGAATTGCATCATATTCAAAAGCTTACACACAGGCTCTGAAGTGGGAAATATCATAATCAATAAGGAAATACGTTTTCACAAGAGCATGACTTTTCCAACAAGTTCTTTAATCTCAACATCAAAATCTGACAAAGCATGAAAAAAATGTATCACTAATTGCTATTAAAGAAATTACCTAATCAGTACTGACCAGAGAGCCACCATGTTGCATAAAACGATCAAACAGCATGATGCTGCCAACGCTTACACTGAGAATGTGAAAACCTGACTAACCATTGCACATTTTTCACATGAAGACCAAAGAAATTTTGGCTGATTTTTGCTACTTATAATTAGTTATTAGCTATGTTTAGATGAAACCTGGTACAGTGTAGGTGAAGTTTCTTCTTTCATTTCTTTTTTTTATCCAAACACAATCTTTAACATTTTTTCCTTTTATTTCTGAGTCCGGAGTCTTGTGCTGATCAAAATAATTAAATCACTTGCAGACTAGATAAGACTGGACATTTTAAAGACTTTTTAATCATTCAAGCTGATCTAGAAACTGTTACAGACCACAATCCCATTTATATCCATGACACTCCACAAGAGCTGCAGTTTTGGAGATGCTCTGACCATTTAGATCGTCTAGCCATCTCAATTTGCCTCTTGGAAAACTATTTATTCACGTCACCTTTCAGTGGTCATAATGTTATGTCGTATGTCATTCATGCGAGAAAAAAAAGGATATCACTGGAGATCAGTTCTTAAACATGTAAAAAAGACAACACTGCTCCAGTTACTGCTACTACAATGCACAACAATTTGTGGAGTTACTATTTAATTATTAAATTTACCTACAATATTGTGGGGAATATTTTTCCAAGGTGTCCATACACTTCTAACATTATATTTGTTATGTCTTAACAGCATTAATTCGTGATTTTTTACTCCCACTTTGCTAATGGACATATCTTACTCACTTGCCCTCTGCAGTGTTCCTTTAACACTACAGTGCCAGGTGGCATCAGGGGCACCATGGGCCAAGTGAGGTGGTGCAGATGGCATAACAGGTGTGAAAGTGCCACCACATCAAGCCTAGTGATTCAACTCATCTAAATACAGACTGTCTTACCCCTTCCCCATCATTCTACAAATCTCTAGCCAAAAAAACATACATAAAGTTTCCCTGTAGATAATTACCCCCTGCTGGTTTAGTGCCTCTGCTTATACTCTCGGTTAACTCAATGGGAAATACATAGACAAATAACTTAGCCGAAATTAGAAGGGAACGTCTGAAACTGTCCTTATATTCAATTTCATGGCTCATAAACTATAACAGAATGAGTGCATACAGTGCCTAGCAACGAGTGTGTCCTTTGTGAGTTACATGTATTGTTTTAGTGACTTATGGGAACTCGTAGCATGTATATTCTCACGCCATGGTTTTTTATGAAAATCTATTTAGGAAGAATAGAACAATAACAACTAATCTAAAATATAATATGACCCAGTTCTTTGACCAGGACAGTTTGGTTGGTTGGTGATTTCTCCACTCTAACAAAACATTTGTATGATTATCCAGAAAGTTAAACCTTGTATGTTTATTCAGATATATCACTATTTCATATTGGATTTTGAGTCTTCAAACTGGAATCACAGCTTCAAAAATGTAGCTTTTAAATGATCATTTCATTTATCAAAGTTAAAGATTTACACAAAACCCATATATTTTATGTGGAAAAAACAGTTTTACCACCTTTGGTAATAACTGTAATTAAAAAAAATCTGTGATAAAATACTTCGGGTGTTTTATATAGCTGCAGAGGAATTTATCACATATGAAACTCTGTCACATCCTTGTTTAATTGTAAGTGGACAGTACAGTGGTACAGCTATATGCATATGTGTCACAGTAACATTTGCCCTTTGTTTGAGGGCTTAGTCTCTTGTTACACTTAATGTTGATTCAAGTTTCTGCATTTTATTTATGTAAAAATAATTATATGGGGAGGTGTATGACCATTAAGTCAGAAAATTAAGTACAACATTTTTGTGCACATTGATGTCAAAGCCCATGAAGCCACTTTCCATCCCCAGCCCAAACACGGCTGTAATTTACACTTGCCAAAGCACTTTACATTGGATAATCTTTCATTGAAAAAAGATTCCATCTGTGCCAGGTGTTTCTAGCACATCGTATAATTAAATTCACATACGCAGAGGCTCAGGACTACATTTGATGTCTGCCTCCGCAAAAGTATTTTTTTTTGCCAGTTAAATTAATTACAACCCATTAAGCTGCCAACTTCCATAAGAACAGTGTTAATGGATTACTCATCATTTAATTTGTATTTTCCCCATTATTGTTCATAAAGTTAAAATATATTTTGAATACACAAATTCATCTGTTACCATTTTTATTTATTTAGTTTTGTTTATTATGACAAAATTAAAACTTTTAACTTTTAACTATTTTAATGTTAAAAAACTGGAATGTCGATTTGTGTGACCACAAAACATTTTACTACTGTGTGATGGTCCATTCTGGATGCCTCCATGCCTAAAGAGGATGACGCCGCTTCTGGACATGGTTAACATTTTTGTTTGATGTTTTGTTTTTACACAGTGAAGGTTTAAGCAGCATGTGTGCATGTAACTTTTGTACCAAACCATGATTACAAGCCTCTAGAATAGATTTGGTATCACATCAATATTTAGTTTATAGCCCAGAATTACCCCCACCCTCACTTTGTTATGTGCTGCAGCCCTGGAATACATGAATGGAGGAATATCAACAGTTTAAAATTAGACAACATAAAGATTATACAAACACAAAATATATTATGTTCATACTGTCAGCAATCCAATTAAAATCAAAGTAAATATAATGAACTCTGCATTTTTATTTTACTGTCCAAACTTTGTCACGGTTTGTATACATTAGCTATTAACTGGCTGGGCACCTGGGTAAGAGGATGAAGCCAGTCTTCTTCCCACTGTTCCCACTTTTTGCCACCCAGTCCAGGATAAAGCAGTTGAAAGATATAATATGAAATAAAATATTCATATTATAAAGATATAATATGAAACAAAAAATAATACTTGTTTGTATTGTATATGACTGGAAAATTTTAATTCACTTTACAGTGGACCACTTGTCATTCCCCGAACATTCTATTTACTGCTCCTTCCCTTAACACAGCACCCATTCAGTTTCATCTTCTTTTGTGTGCCATTGATTCCATCGATTGGTGCAGATGATGGCTGAGCATTGTTTGCCTAAGATAATTGCTCGATCATTGGCTTGGTGATGGGTGCTTGACTGCTCTGTCTTTATTCATTTAGTACCAGTAGCCTAGTAGTTAAGGTACTGGACTAGCCATCAGACAGTCATTGGATTAAGCCCCACCGGGTTGCTGATGTTGGGACTGATGTTGCGACTGATGTTGCTGAGCAAGGTCCTTAACCCTAAATTGCTCAAACTATATACTGTAATGACTGGATTTCACTTTACACACAATGCACCTGCTAAATACAGAAAATATGAATGTAAAATAAGTCTCGGGTGACTCCTTGCACAGTAATTTCCATATTTGATAGGATGATGTGTAATACATGCAGGCTATTTGTTATTGTTTATCATATTAAATTACAAATTGGTTTAAAGGCAAAGAAAGAACTGTGGTTGGCGGTCACATAAAGGAGCAGTGAAATCAGGTTTTTAAATTGGTAGATTACAGCTCCAATCAACGACTGCAGCAGTCATGGAGTGAAAACTGTGACTTTCATTTAAAGCTCCCAATTTGGACCTGAGATAGTTTTTTTTTCTAAGCAATGGAGGTGGGAGGAAGCCTCCAGGATCAACAATGTTCTAAATACAGCACTTTAAAGTGCACACATATACCGTATTAGTACTGCTAAAGAATGCTTTAATTAGGAGTAACCCGAGTATTGGTAAAACCTGTGTATGCAATAAGTATCTGGTAAAGTACCTTTCAAATGTTAGTGTAGGTAGTGAATACATGCTAAACAATTATTTGGTCTATGAATGAAGACAAGATCCAGATCCCCACTCTTTTGACTATTTTACAGCTGTTGAACATTATTATCCCATAATCCCGTAAAGCCATCGAACATCACGCACAGAGCCCTGAACTTGATGCTACCAACCACCTTTAAGATAAATTTGAACATCAATTGTGTGCAAGGCCTTGTTGTCTAGTCCAATTAAAACCTAAAATTAAAGAGAAGGGGCAGAACATGTATATGTTTATAGTTAGGTGTTTGTATACCGATATATAGTATAATGTTTTTACAGGATTGGGTATGGTGGACCCAAGAGCGGAGCTCCTGGTTTATTTATAGTGGGTGAAATGTGCTTTTGTTTTAACCAGAAAATGTTAATAAATACGGGCTTGAATTCAGTGATTTACCACTGCTCTACTCTAGGTTGAAAGCAATGGTGGAAAAACCCTTCTAAGATGGTGGGCCAAAAAACATCAAACAAAGGAAAAGCCAAAACTGGAGTGCTCAAACTAAGGAGACAATAAATAATAGATTCAAATGAAGATATTCTCAATCTTGAGTTTGGGATCACTCCCAAAACATGAAGTACAATACTCTCAAACCATTAATAAAACTTAATTGAAGTGAGCTGAACCCTTTAAGTTCAACTCACTCCTTTTAAACTGATTCCTTTCTTTTACTTAGTAGAGTAGAGTTTTAACTTCAGGTAATCTGTTCCTTATATATATATATATATATATATATATATCTTTTATATTATTACTCTTCATTTATTTCTTCTTCTTTGCTTTCTCTTACTTGCTTCCTTTTAATGTACTCATTTATACAATATATGCACTTTCCTTTCTATTTTCTTTAATAACTATACCCCCCCCCATTGCTAATACCATACCGTCTGCATTTCTACAAAGATGCAGCACTGAACAAAGGTTTGAGTGGGCTTTTTGTGCAGAGCCCAGCAGGTGTGTCTAATCAGCTTGATCAGGCTTAATTAGCACCTGGGCTTCTGGGAAACTGAGTTCTGAGCCCTTCTCTCAGCTGCTCTCTTTCTGCACCGCCCAGGCCCTCTGCTGGTGACTGACTGTGTGGACCGATCTCTTACAATTGTTTATGTTACATGCTATTACTTTGTTGATTTGCACATACTGGACCACTAATCAGAAGATTGCTGGTTTAAGCTCCATCACCACCATGATGCTTCTGTTGGGCTCTTGAAAGCCGTAATTGTTTACAGTAAATTGTATTAGGTCACAATTTGGAATGTGTAATGTAAAATGTCAATGACATATTGATTTTACAGTTATAGGAGTCAGTAATCAAACTCAGGTCATATAGACCTATATTTCTTCACAGCACCCACTGATGTGTATGTTTTGAAATGTAGTGCAGGCAAATTCAGGGTAAAAACACTCCTTGTATATAACCTCTGTATGCGTTTTTCTCTGTGTCTAGAATCCAAACATTCACCAGGACATGCATTTATTTCAAAGCCTTGTCAAGCCAGCTCAGGAAAACTTTATTTTTTGTTATATCAGCAATTCTTCTCTGACTTTGTTTCCACACCAAAATTTCAGAAGAACTTGAAGCACTTTTTGTTACACCACCTCATGGTTTTACTGAGAGTCATGCACTCAGATAATGTCTTTGGAATGTTTTCCAGAAACTGAACTTTAAGAGGTTTGATTGTGTATGCCACCTAGAGTCAAAAATCCCCGAAAGACTTATGCAGAAGCTTTCTGTTTCAAGACCAGTAACATTTATAGGTAAACTAGAAACAGATGAAAAAGGCTTATTGGTAATAAAATCTTAAATACTATTGGAAAAAATGCTTTCATGGTAATGTATCATATACATTTTCAGTCCTGGACACTGAAGATTGCTTTGAAACAATGGGCCCTGTTTTTTGGGGCATGGCAGAGCTATTTTAATGACTGGAAAAGTACACTTTGTAGTACACCTGACCTGCTCGTTCATGCTGTGAAGGTACATGAGCTCTTCAGTGATGGAGTCAAAAAGACTCCAAAGTGAGCGCCTTAAAATGTACAAATACAATACGATTGTGCACAAGTACACCATTCCTGACTTTTAATGGCCCTTTATGCCTATTTATTAGATAATTTAATTTAATTGCCAGGCTACAGGTGACTTCTATGCAGGCTAATCTTCCAAGTTTCACTTTCATTATCTATTGCAGTGCAAGCTTTGGAGTGATTTCGATTGAAAGCCATTTCACACACTGTTGTAAGCATGATGTATGGTGTGATCAGCCAGAACTTTAATATATAGCAATTTTCCCTGAACAGAATGATGTGAAATAAATTTATTTTATTTTGTATTCTGTTTATCATTGATGTAACAGGCACACGCTATGGGTTTGTGCACTGCTGTGTGTTCAAGCGTGCGTAACAAGCATGGGTGTATGTGCGTGTGTTGACAATTGACTGCCAATATAGGTATGAACTTCTGCCTTTTAGACTGTTGACTATTTTTTTCGTTCAGTAGCGCACCTGTGTTTTACTTTGCCAAAATAGCAATGCACCAGTAATTTACACTTCATTTTCATGCAAATTGGCTTTAATATATTCACAAACCAGCGTAAGAAATAGACTGTTCGCAGGGTGTAAGGTAGCAATGCGCATTGTCATGCACTTTGCGCTGGGGGTAAGATAGGGCCTGAAGTCTGTTGTAGGTTATAAATATTTGACTTGACAACTTGACACTCATCAGTACAGAGAAATCAACAGAAATTTCTGCAAATTCAAATTAATTAAAAATGTTTTTAATTCATGCCGATGATGATAGTGCCACAAAGGATATAAACACAAAGGGGGAAAACACACTCACAGATATAGTTAAACCAAACAACACAAAAAAAACAGAACATATACATTTTCAGCAGGTGCCTTTATCCAAAGCATCTTACAATATAGTATACAGCCTGAGCAATTAGGGTTAAGGGCCTTGCTCAAGGACCTAACAACAGCAACCTAGCCGTGATGAGGTTTTAAACTGGTGACCTTTGGATTACTAATCCTGTACCCTAACCACTAGGCTACAGCTACAGATACTTTAGAGCAGAGACTGTTATCCAGGCCTGCTCATTCAACATCAGTCTCTGACCTCACAAATGCGCTTCTGGAAGAATGGTCAAAAACACACTCCTAAACCTTGAGGAAAGTCATCCTCGAGGCTGTTGCAGCTGCAAAGGGTGGGCAACATAATATTAAACATTAGATATTAAGTCATTAAAGTTAATATCCATGTGAAGGCAGACAAGTGATTATTTTTGGCAATACACTATATTGTATGTTAGAGGAATAAACAGTCATAAATTCCACATAAGCTATCAACTGTCAGATTTATTTTACATCATGAAATTGTGAGTTCTTATTTATGTGTAAAAGAATGTGAAAAACAGTGTCTACTCTGGTGGCACAAAAACTCAAAAGTAAAAAATATATGCTATTTCACACTTTTATGCAACACATCATCCATTTACAATATTGCTTTCAGTAGGATAAAACCATTTTCATATCACATAGTCTGGTAGTCTGCATTGCATGCTGTTTTTTGTTTGTTTTGAAGTAAAATCTTATTTGTAAACAACTGGATCTTTGTTACTGTAACTGCTATTGGTAAAACTTTTGCCCCATATCATAGATATGCAGCAAAGGCTGTCAGTAGGCAACAAAGGCTGGAATGTGCTTAATTAGTTCCATTTGTATTTATTTTTATCAACCAGTTTATCTGACTCTGTCAGGGCCACAGCTGGTCTGGCTTCACCGGGAAACACCGAGCACAACACAGGAATACCTTCAATGGCGTTTCAATCTATTGCGGGGCTTCTGCAATAGAACTTTCCACCCCGAATAACTATTCATATCTGTGTAGACACCTGACTGCCCGATTGCACCACCAATATTTAAAGCAGGATCTCAGTGCTGATGGGCTAGCATAATAAACATTTAATACATTAGATGTTTTTGTTGCAGACCTATTGCAGTTACAGAGAAAATATTTTGTCATAAGGTTAACGATAAAAATGATTAAAAAGACTTTAAAAAAGAGTAGAAAGTGAACAGGGAAATTATAAATACCTTAAGACAAGGTGCCGCTCTGTGTGTGTGTGTGTGTGTGTGTGTGTGTGTGTGTGTGTGTGCATGTATGGTGACAGCCAGTAATTGGGTTCAGCAGACAGACTCGATAGCCAGGGCTGATAGTTCACTGTGATAGGTAGCAAGGGCTGCAGTTTTTCTGGGCATTGATGGATGGAGTTTCTATTGGTCCTGATTGAGGTGAAAGCCAGTCGATGAACAGCTTTTTGGGTTCGGTGGGACAACCAAGAAAAGGTGGTCAATAGCAAAAAGGGATTTGTGACAAAGCTTTTGTACTCACTGTGACATTCTACATTTAAACAAATCATTCACTTTCTCAGTTCGCTTTCCACCTGTGATACGATCAGTCTGGATGTTTTGCCACTTATCACGAGGATGTTCTTAAAGGGAAATTATTCTAGCCATTTGCTTTAAATAACAGTTCAATCTTTTAACCAAACTAATCAATGTGACCACATTTTAGACAAGCAGACCCTGTCTCTTCTAGCCACATTTATTTAAGCCATGGTTGATTTCATTTCTCAGTTAGAATGGGAATAGAATGATGTACGTGCCATTTAAAATCTATTGAAATAGCATATCAGTTAAATATATCTGGTGCGTACATTCATTGATTTCTATTCCATACCGTAATTGTTATAATTTATATTTGTATTTGCAGTATATATACCTCATGCTTAATTTGTTAAGTCGGGGTGGGGTGGACACAAATATGCAGAAAAAGCAGTATTAACACATGATTTATTTAACAGAGATATAAGGGCAACTGAAATGGAAGGCAATACATAAAAAGCAAGAAACAAACAAAAAACGAATAAAATAATTCCGGGATCGCTACTATCAAAAAACAAAAAGAAACAAATGCAGGATTTGATCCGCCGCTGTCCAACTCTGTAAGTAGACATGTAGCTTGCCTCCCCAACTGAAATTTGAACACAAAGGACGCGAGGAGAGCTAAACTCAGGGAGACAAAACTAAAAAACCAAAGAAGCGAGCGCCAATGCATGGAGGAAAAGCACAAAGAGCGAAGCGGCTCTCAACAGGACTGCCACTGAGTGCACCGGGGTGTGAAGGGAGGTCTTGGAGAGAGACAGTGGCAGGAGAGAGAGAGGACACAGGAACCTAAGGGCATTAACCATAGCGCTGACTCAAAACTTACCCTGACAACAGATTATTACCTCCCAGCCTCCTGATTGGTAGCCAACTGACCTCTCTATACGAGGCCAGTTATTACCTCTGTCCCTAAAATTTAGTAGATGACCAGACCCTCGAAAGCCGTAGAGCTGAATAAGAGGAGCTAACTTAACTGAACGTGTGCGCGATACCGCACTCCTCAGCCAGGTATGGGTCATTAACACTAATGAGCACTAAGGGGTAGAAAGGGCTGATCAAGGAAGCAATCTGTAATGACGATCACACTGAGGACCAGCACACTGCTCATGAACAACCGGTGCCATGCCTGGGGTGAGGGGGCACACGGCTCATTGGATACAATCAGTAGGAGCCTATCCCCGTGAGGCGGCACGCGGACCGGCGCGCGACTAGCAGGGGGGACATAATTATTGGTAATTGTTAATAAATGCTTTTTTTTTTTACTTTATAAGTTAAATGCATTTTGGGTAAATATAAAGTGGACATACTTCATGCAGTACAATATTGACCTTATATACCTAAAAAAAAAGCTTTTTTACAAAAAGATGGAAAAAACAAAACTAATAATAATAGCAAAACAGCTTGATAAAAGTGTTACCCCGCTCTTGAACAGATGCTAAAATAAAATGTTTCTCAGATAAGTTAGAAACATGATAGGTGATAGAGGTAAGCACTCAATAATGTACTGAATTCAAAACTAGTAAACATTTATGGTATGTCTCTGACTTTTGTGGAATTGGAACTTTTGTTTCTGAATTTGTCTTCACAGTTTAGATTCAAATTATAATGCATTTTCTCTCAGATATAAATGAATATAATTTGAAACTAATACTCAAATTGATTAGAAAGTGCTGGAGACGAGATTAAAAGCAGCTGCAAGATAGGAACTTCTCACTGACAAAGAATGGCAGGTCTTGCTCCGTAATGAAAATGGTAATTTTGTCATCAAAGACCTTTAAATATTCAGTTTGGCCAAAATAAGTTTAATTAAGTTTCTTCTTTTTTGCAGATGTTTTCCACAAAGATAAAAAAATGATATAACTAAATGGCTACTTTTTTAACAAAGGGATGTACAGTATATGTGTATACATTCTTTGCTTATTTTATTTTGACAGTATTTGTAATTCATCATTTATTTCCACTTCTTCTAACTAGTCAGAGTAACAGTCAGTTCAATGTCATTCCGAGAGAACAATGAACAAGTACACCCTGGGCTGGCCGCAATTCATCACAGGACTGTTCACACACATGCACATATACACACTTCTCACTTACACCTAAGAACAATTTAAAGTAGCAAAATAAATATTTTTGGCAAGTTGCTGGAAACTTGAGTACCTAGTACAAGACATGGTAAACATGCAAAGCAGTACACAAAAGCATGAGACTTAAAAATTCAAGAGTAGTTTGTAACTACATTATTTTGAAGGGCAATTTAAGTTATGTATTCACATTTTTGCCATTAAACAGTAACGTTCATCCAAAAAAAAATCATTCCCATGAATTGTAGATTTTGAAGTGTTTTAAAACAACTGGATTTGTATTATAACCCCCTGAAAGAGGACACATGTATTTAGTCCCTAACCCTGTGAGAAGGATTGCTAATTAGCCAAGAAAACCTTGTAAAAAGAAAATAGGTCATGTTTTATCCTCGTTTGCCCCACAATCCTAAAGGATAGGCATCATCATTGATTTCATAAAGTACAAGAATATTTAAAATATGTATGTATGTATTATTATTATTATTATTATTATTATTATTATTATTATTATTATTATTATTATTGTTACTGTTGTTGTTATCATTATCAAGTTTTTTATTATTATGGGTTTAATAACATAACTGTTTGTTCGCAGAGATGACCAACTTCTAACAGCACGGTAAAGTGGGTGGCACAAAGCAATATGAGAAGTATTTGCTCCTAGTCTGCTCCTAGGAGATTGTCTTTAAAAAGTTTTGAATGTTATTTCAATGTGCACTTTCCCCAAAAAAATCCTGAAGGTGATTGAAAATGTCAGTAAGTGTGGCCTTGCAGTGGATTGATGCCCTGTCTAGGTGGTAATCTGCATTGCTCCTGGTGTTTCAGAGTGGCACTGAATTCACTAAATTCTGACAAGGACATTAACTAAAGAAAACAAATAAAGGACCAAGCCTGTCTTCACTCTAAACACTGCTGTATATACCAAGCCCAAGGTGGTTTTGGTGGAAACCTGTTTACCCACCCGGGGAAGTAAACTGCAGTAAAAAAAAAAGAATGCTGCTCCTGCTAGATGTGAAAAATCCCTGACATGTTTGCACCACAAATGTCAGGCTTTATCAAAGCCTGGACTCAATAATGAAGAACTCCAACTATTCTTTGCTACTTATAACTTTTAGTTCAATTTAATTTTATGTATGTATTATTCAGGAAAATTCAATTATTCACCAGGCTTCCCGAAGAGGATGTGGATCCCTGCTAAGTCTGATCCCTCTGGTCCCTTCTTGTTGTAATTTGAAAGGAGTTTCTCCTTGCCACTGCTGCCCTCAGCCTGCTCAGCATGAGTTTCGGTTTGACTGTCCTGAATTCTGTAAAGTTTGCTTTGAGCAATTACATATCAAAAAGTGTCTGTAATTTAAATGTTGACCTAACATGAACAGTATTTCAAAAGAATACAAAATGTATCAAAAGGAAAATCGTGTTTGCATGTTAGCTGAGGTTTGGCATCCATATGTTTTATGCTGGTCCTTGCACAACTGTGCAACTTGTCACTACACTAAGAACACTTCTATTTTTATATTCTATTTTAATTTTGGTAATGTTCAATTTTTATATCTTTTTATACTTGTAAGTTCTATTTTATTATAAATGTCTATGTTGGATCACTTTTGTATTACTAATGTGGCTGAGCAGTCATAAAGGCATTTCACCAACGGTTGTACCATGTATGACATGGTTTGTGACATATAGACATTGACTGGACTTGACATATGACTTATCCACCCTCCAAATTCCCATAAACTAAAAGACATTTCAGATAAAAAACAAAACCTCTGTGTGCTAGCTTTACTACATACCTGTGCATGGTAATTTATCCCAGATTAACATGTATTGACAAGCTCATCAGTCGATTGGTCATATCTTGTTTTTTCCAGCATACTTGTAATTATTTGTAAGTTATGTAAATATTCATTAGCTGAAACAGTATTTTTTCAATGTTAGCATTAAGTTTGTTTGTTTATTGGGATTTGAATGTCATGTTTTATGCTTTGGTTACATTCATGACATAAAATGGTTACTCATTGCACACAGTTCATCAGTTCACAAGCTTATATTAAACACAATCAGGTAAAAAAAATGAATCTCCATTCACCTCAATCTGTTTTTAGACTGTGGGAGGAAACTGTAGCACTCGAAGTAAACCCGCACAGGCATAGGGAGAACATGCAAACTCCACACAGAAAGTACCCAGACCACCCAGCCTGGAGATTGAGGCAGCGTGGTCATCTGTGAGGCATCAGTTATACCCACTTAGCCACCGTGCCATTAAGAGATGTAATTGTTTCACTGTCCTTAACTAGTCTGATTGGTGATAATCAGCGCCAGGCTAAGTGGGAGCTTTGGGCTTTGTCAAAAAATGACAGAAGAGATAGAAAGGTTAAAAATGCTATTGCCCTCTAGAGAGAAAGCAAAAGGCCATTAAAATGTCATTCGTCTTTGGGACTTACTTAAGCAGAGCAGAAAGACACAGATTTGTCAAGAGATTGTACTCCACACACACACACACACACTCACACACACACACACACACACACACACAGAAGAGAGAGAGAGAGAGAGAGAGAGAGAGAGAGACTATGTAAAATCCTTGGTTCAAAATCTTGACTTTAACCTCTACTGTAGTTGGTTTCTGTTGTGTAGGAGCTCCCATGTTGGCCTCAAACTCCGTAGAAATGTAAAATTTACTTGATATTAATAATATTATTATTATTATTTATGGCACACATGGTGATCAGGAGACATACTGTTCCTGTCATTACGATAGAAAATAAACACTGACACACAATAGTTAGTTTGGTTGTTTACATTCAGATTAAATGAGGCATAAGTGGATATAGTGTGCTTATAATATAAGCGCCCTTACTGAACCTGCAGTGAAGCTCAACTTTTTATATTGTATATTCTAGTACTAGCAGAGGTCTAAATAGTTTAAGACTTCCATTTATTGGTCCAGTTTAATGTGGGCTTGGTAGACTGATCTAATGAGTCAGTTTCTCTCATTTCTTAGTGATAAATTTACAGATTAAGGCTTTGCTTTGTTTTATAATTGCATTGTTATGTAAGTTTTCTTAATGTTACATTTTTATTTTGTAACACAGCTCATCTGCTAAATGTACCTTAGACTAGCCAGGTGCTTTGTTGGAAAATCTGCTTTTCTCGAAAACAATGATTTTTACTTCAGGGTCTCAGGTTTGATCTTTAGCTCCGTTTGTGTCTTAATGACAACTATGTCATTGTGAAACTATGGTGACAGGTGTACAGGCTTCTGGGTAGCATGATGGCACAGCTAGAACACCGACTGCTGAACAGGAACTTCCACCAATCCTTGTCTCTGTTTATGTTTTAAAAAGTTTTATAACATTCTTGCCATCCGTCTTGCATTCCTACTCTAAATTTCCCCCACCTCTAAAATGATCCACAAGCTGGATTGATTGCTCTGAATCACCCAGAGGAATAAGTGGATAAGTGAATATGTGTGTGGTGCTCTTAGATGAATAGGCACCCTGTCCAGAATGCACTCATGCTTTGCATCTGGCCCACCATGTCCCTGACAAGAAATTAGGCCTTACTATCATGAATGATTAATAAATGTACTGCCCTCTCTAAATTCCAGTAGTGTACCTGAATATTAGCCACTGTGACTCAAATGAAGTTATTTTATTAAACGCTTATCATTATACTGTGGAGAAAATGTGCTGATAACTAGACACTAGAGAGTATTTTCTCTCAAAGTTATTGGATCTAATGGGTTCTCTTGAGAATATTGGTGTGTGCATCTTTAGGAAGCAATGAGGTAGGGCCAGACCTTTAGAAAAAGCTAGACATACACTAGCCGACACTGACTCTCATGTCGTATGCATAACAGTCGCATTAGGTTTACTGTGCTATGAGTTTTTGCTTTAAATCTTGGCATTAGGTTTACTGTGCTATGAGTTTTTGCTTTAAATCTTGGCATTGGGTTTACTGTGCTATGAGTTTTTGCTTTAAATCTTTCCATAATAACACATACAAATGAATGAAACAAAAGATGACAAATAAAAATCTGCAGCCCAGAGAGTAAAACTAAAAGAACAGATAAAGTGCATTAGTGGAGTAGGGGGTATCCCACTTACCATGTTAAACCAGATAAAAAAGAGCAATATTTGCCTCACAAGAACAAACGGCTATGTTGTCTCAGGTATTGACCGCAGCAACAACAATATACCCAGGCACATATAGGGGAGCAGAAGAAGGCCATCATGGTGCTATTCCCCATGGGTGGAACTTTTTTTTTCTTTGAGCCAGAAATCCAGCAACATTGACTGAGCTCTTCAGAAAGAAGAGAGAAGAATGATGACGAATGAACAAATGGGAAAAAAGTACTAGGCATATGTCAAAAAACACCAACCAGCATGATGTCAACATTAAGAAGAACAGTAGCCAAGAATCACCACTAAACAGTGACCACCACTGATTTCTTCTGTACCAAGATGCCCCCTGAAGAATATTATGATGACACAGCAGGTGGGCATGATTCTGCAACTCGACCAACCTTTTGTTCTTCATGGGAAACAAACCTGTCACACCTTAGCATTTGACCATAGATCTGTTCGACACTATCATGCTTTACATTGAGTTGATGCTTTTAACCAAAACCATTGTTATGATCATGTAGAACATTGTCCTTTCTGAACACCCCTAACATTTGTGTTTCTACTAACACTACGTCGACATCCTTCCTAATTATAAAATGCATGTGTTTTATGCACACCCGTGTTTTAATGTTACAGTCCGTGGCATTCTTGGACCAGCTGGACAGCCTGTTCCAGTGCACAAAGCAAGCAGACTCACTGTGCGGGGGTAATTTATGAATCTGGCTGTTTATCTTGACCATTATTGGTTTACATACTGACCTTTAGTGTAATTAGGTATTTGAGAGGCTATCAAATGAGCCCTGACAATCTGACTTTCCATGCCAGGTTGAATATTTAATGGCTAAATGTTAATAATATGCACTAAAGCCATGTACGTAAGTGAGTTATTAGCTATTTACCAAAGGCTGGTATCCCAGTAGGTATTTGGATCACTGAGCAATAGTTTTTATGTTTTCTATCACTTTTTGTTGAGTTTTGTCCATTTTTAAACCTCAGCCTTCTGTCTTTACTTACCTTATTTAGTCAGTGAATATAAGAGCAGCCATAACTACCCATCCATGTGTGACTTAACTTTAATCAAACTTGTGTGACACATATTTGTGCAGAACCACAGGTATTTTTGGATTCTATATTACACAAGGGTTCTCATAGTGGATGAGACAAAGCCAGCCCATGTTGAGAAGATGTCATTTGTCATTTTATACAAAAACTATTGCCTGACCAGCTTCACATTCCAGCATGAATTGTTTAGATTTAGATTGCTGTATGTATGAACAGGCACAACCAATCAAACCAACCATCAAAGCTGGTCCAAAATAAACTGAAATGTACTGTAAAATGATCTGCTAATGAGGTAAATGTATAGGTACATTTAGATACCACTGAAAATTGAAAATTGCCAAATTGTTGTAATAAGACAACTGAGTTAAAGTATTACTAAAGCAAGGGTTCTAAAATACAGGAATGCAAATGCAAAAATTCTTATTTAAATGGGGGATCTTATATAAGCTTTGTTTACTTATAATTATCTGAAGAGTCCTCTAAGGATTAGTCTACGTAAGGAGTGACACTTAAGTCTCAGTCTGAAGAGATTGGAATCTATGCTGACAACATGCAAATACACCTGAAAATGATAAATACTATGCAAACATAAACTCACACAAACGCAGAAAGAGAGCAAATTCTATACCCTTATTTACTTAAAGTAATAAAGGCTTCAAATGCATACTTCATGGCCATCTTATGTATTTTTAAATTGTGTTTGTTGCATTCAACAATAATTTAGTTTTTGAACAGCTAAAAGTGATGTTGTTATTTTGTAACAGTGGGCCTTGCAGGGTTAAACATTTAAAAAAAATGGTTCCATATTAAACTCTTCTTATCTGCTTTTAATTTTATTAAAAGGCATTATGTTATCATGTGTCACATGGCATTTCCAACAGCTATGCAAATAGTAATATAATTATAAAATGAGACCTTTGTGTAATAATACCTGGTATTAAATCCGTTCCAACAGTATTTGTTGGTAGAATTTGAATGCTGAGCTGTAAATCTTTAGATGTTAATTTTTGTGGAGCAACAACTTATTAGATCACACAGATGAGTTCTAAATAAAGTTATTAAATTGAATGATCTAGTACACTTGCGTCAGTGCATTTGGTTTTCATTAGTTTATTTTTAACTTGTAACATCATTACAGTGCTTGAAAAGAGCCGGACAATGAATGCTACACAACTCTAACAGAGGTATACCTCAAATGGAGTGGCCTGCACTTTCCCAGACCTGAATGACATTGAAAACCTATGGGATCAGCTGAATCGCCATGCAGAGGCTCATAACTCTTGTAACTCTTGTAATGACCTGAGAGCCGCCCTTCAAGAAGAGTGGGATGCCATGCCTCAGCAGACAATAAGTCGACTTGTGACCAGCATTGTGACTCGTTGTCAAGCTGTAATTGATGCTCAAGGGCACATGACATGTTATTAAGACATTGAGATTTTCGTTGTTTGTTTGTTTGTTTGTTTTTTGAGGTACACCCACCACTGTTGTTGGCTTTTGTTTCAACAAGGAAATCACCATTGCATCCTTCTACTTAAATGTCCTATTTTCATGTTATAATATCACTGGAGCATGAATGTTTTCTATAAATTTCCAAATATCTCTGTTAAGTATTAAACAGTTAGCCTATTTTTATGAAGAAATGTAATAAATAAAAATTATTAAGCAACAACAAAACAAAAAATACATCACTGATCTTGAACATTTTTTGAGAACAGTAGTTGTTTGCTAATCTGAGGAACACTTAAGGAACACTGGCAACCTATGCCAGGAAAAACTATTCAGCCTCTATAAAATTGGTTATTCATTTATTATCAATACTATGGTACATGTATTAAGTATTGTGCCTACATACATTAACTTTCATCACTTATGCTCCACAAATATTTGACACTGAAAAATCAATTCTCAGGTTCAGACAACAGTGCTACCCTACATCTAAATAGGTTATTTTCAGTATCTGTTGATGTAAACCACACTCGGATAAAAGTTTAAAGGGTTGAGATTTCTTGCACCTGTCAGAAACACAACCTGGAATAGGTGCTCATTCATTGCAGTACTTATTCAGTCATTCATAATTGCTATTTAGTGCAGCCTAAGAAAATCCTCTTTGGAAAGCAGTGAGAAGTGTTATAGTGGACATATGAAAAGAGATTTATCAGATTTTTACTGGTCATTTACTTGAATCATTGAATTTAGCTGAATTGAAAACAATTTGACCTATTGTGGGTGGAATGGAGGCACTGCAAGTTCGATAGGTGACACACAACCACAGTCTCATCAATTTTCTCAATTTTCAACAAATCATGTAGCTTTCCTCCAAGTACTTTAGATTTCTGCCACAAAAACTGTTGTAGGTACATTGGCTGAAAGAACTACATATTTTATCTGTTTTATTGTACATGTAGAGCTACATTAAACTTATGATAAATGAGATTTGCTTCCAGTCATTTACTATACTGTCATTGCAGGATTTTGGATAAGATTGTGCAGAGCTTCTACCATCTGCAATAAGCAACAAGACAAACAATGTTTTAAGTGCAACTGAATTAGCTAAATTACAATAGCATATATGATGTTTACAAATAAGCATTAACAAAGGTGAATTATATAAACATTTATTGCAACTCATTTGACTAAAACAATGTTACAATTTATTAATAATGGGAAATGTAATACGACTTGTTTGTCATCATATTTAGGGTTTACATCCTAGTTTTGTGATGGTTCAATGGGTAGTACTGTTACTTCACAGCAGAAGGTCCTGAGTCATGTAGGACATGCAGGTTAGGTGAACTGGAGTTATAATAATATTATTCATGACCAGTAATTAGCTGTCCCTGCCATGAATGTAATCAAAGTGTGACATTTAAATCCTTATAAAATAAAACAAACATCCTAGTATTGTATTAAAGCTTTTTTTCTTTACCATTTAACGTCTAACCATCTAATTTTATGATCAATTAATTTATTACTTATTCCATGGTAAAAAAAATATGATATAACATAAGAATAAATGACCCTGCTATCCAGTTACTGTTAGTAATGGTGATTGGTTTAACAAATGTTTCTCTGACATGACTCCACTGTCAAACAAAATTTGTTTTAAAATGACCAATAATTTTACTCATACTTACTCACTGCTAATGTTATTCTTTTGATATTTGAAACCATTTCAATTCCCCATTAGCATTATTTTAACTTTGTAAAGCAAATGAAAGGGCTATGCTAATGTGAAACAGAATACAGAGCGAGCATGTTGGAAATAGATAAGAATTCGTCATGGATGTGGTGAGGGGTTTAAAGGAACAGATTTTCGGCTTAAGGGCTAAATCAGCAGAATAAAAGTAACAGATAGCTGTCACTGAAAAGGCAGGAAACGTAGGAGAAAAATATTTTTTTTAAAAGCTGAAAAAGAGAAATTAGTGCTTATTCAGACAAAGGTGCATTTGTGATGTCAGGCAAAGATGTTGAATGAGGATGAGATTTTTTCATAGAGAATATTTTTCATTTACATGGTTAATAGGGTGTCAGAGTTCTTTGCCGGCCACTTGAATTCCTTTACATCTTGTTTGTCAAATCTTGTCTTAATGTACCTTTGAGTTAACTGACCAAACCAAGTGTAAAGAGTTCACAATCATCAAAGAAGTTCACCCTACCTACAGTAAAGCAAGGTGGATAATCTATGATGTTGTGGGGCTGTGTAACTGAAATAAAAAAAAACAGTTTATTTCAGAGTGAAATGTGCTCCCATGTGTAAGACCACTAGATTTCAGTCAAACAGACGAATAATAACAAATAAAGTATGCATTTTTAAAACTGTGGACCATGTCATCATTGTGAGACTAAGTGTAGAGTTTTTGTTTGGTAAAATTGCCATTGCATTAGCTCAGGTGGTGCAGTGCCTATATTGGCTAATGCCTTCAACAGACAAAATTACCCTTCAGTCAAAATCAAACCTTCAACACAATACAATTGGAATATTTTTAAACACATTTTTTTCCACCACTCTACTTTACACAGTGGAATTTGTCCTCTGCATTTTAACCAGATCCGTGTAGTCAAACACACATGCACACACTAGTGAACACAAGTGGGGAGTGAGCACACATGCCTGGAGAGGTTGGCCACCCTAGCCATGGCACGCGAGGAGCAGTTAGGGGTTGGGTGCCTTGCTCAAGCTGATTTTGAGCTAACTATGGTGCATGGTAGTAGTCCACATTGGTATGGATTGTTAAAGCACATAATTCAATCGGGTTATTCAATACAGATAACTGTGCACTCTTACATTTCTCCCACTCATTTTCATGGTCTCACCTCAATGAAACCTGTAGTTTGGCTCATAATAGAATGCTCACTTCACCCTGATACTTGTTTCACTCCTACAGCTTATGCTCACTCTCTGACACGCTTGTCCTACTGGCGTGAGCATTTGCTGATGAGTAATGCACAGAGTGAATACTCTTCACCACTGCACACACTTTAACTCTTTTTACAATCTATATTTCATGAGCAGGTAGAAGCCAGCGACATTAACTGTGCAGAGCTGAGATATTTTTATACTTCCCTATTCTTCAGTGTATCCATTCTACACTGTATTTTCCTTCAAAATTACCTGGTGTGGTCTATTAAAGGTGTGTCTATCAATAAGCAAAAAAAACATCTACTGAAAGGATGGGTACATTGAAATGAAAGAGAGCCAGTTAACTAGACTGTCAGTAACATGATGTAAAATATGAGACACTGCACGTTTTGTTTACCTAACTGGGGTGCAACTGACATTTAATCTTAGGAAGAGCAAAAGGGAAGGAAAACATGAAAATGTTGATAATTTACCCAAGTCACCAGACATACAAAAAGCAGATCATACCAGTACATTGTCAACACACTGACCACATTGGTTGTCCCCAACTGGTCCGTGTGAGGTTGTACTTGTACATGTTTCACTGTAATGTTTTGGGGAACATCATTGAGTTTGATTCATGGAGGCTGAAGTACTTAAATTATTTATAGCTGTTTTAGACAGCTTTTTAATTGTTGGTACTAAACTAAATTTTAAACTTTGCTAGCTTAACTGCAAAAAAATGTTCTTTTTCTTTTCTTTTCTTTTTTAAGTTTTACACACCCATGATCAGTTAGTGGTATCCTAAAAGAATAAGACATTAGCAAAGTACTTAAAAACATCAATTAGATGAACCCGTTTTCATGAAAAGTGATTAAATTGTGCCATAATGTCAGTCTGCCTTCTGCTCTTCTACATTCATAATGAAATGAATAATACATTTTAAAATCATTTTAATAAGTATTCAGTTGATCTATCTAAAGCTTTATTCAAAGGACTACAGGAAGGGCAAGTGAGGCAACAATTAGTTCTGTTTCCTTTTAAATTGTAAGCATACATGCCCATGTTTATATGTAATGCATCTCCTGGAGGTGCAATGTAAAAATAGCATTTTCAAGAAAGATAAATGCTGCACAAGAAATTGCCTAAAGCTTTAACTGATGCCTGTTTTGTTATGTCTTTTTATACTCTGCTTTATTTGGATTGCTTATTTGGATGGTGTTTCATTTCGTCTCCTTTCCACCTCTCTTTATATTGTGATCCTCCTATCAGTCAGACACAGCATACTATGGTAAATTATGTGCCCAGGTATCTGAAATAAAGGAAATGACAAATTGATTATACATGAGGAGATTTACAGGATAAATAATAACTTTCATCCATATACTACATGACTATATAGTGTGAAGTAGGATGATCTGTATTTAAATTTAGTGTTTAAGGATTTGCTCTTATCCAAAGCAAGTTACAAACCTCTAAATTCAGACTAGGTATGGATCAGATCAGTTCATCTGGACACAAAGTTTAGTGTAGATATATGTTTCCTCACTCAACCAAACATCTTTTTCAATCTGAGCAGGTGTTGAACACTCCAACCTTATGCCAAGTTCCTACTACATGACTTTCCAGGTCATCAGGTCTCTGTACAGTTCACACTACACGATTTTCCAGGTCATCAGGTCTCTGTACAGTTCACACTACATGATGTGGTATCTTGCACATGGGAGTCATTGAAGTCGGTGGAATTTTCACACTACATGAACTGAAATCGCCGATGAGCTGCTCTGCTCTCGCAAAACATGTTTAGTTTTTTCGCGAAAACAAAGTGTGCAATGTGACGATGGTTTTAATGCATATTAACTAGTATTAAGCAATCAAAGTGTGTGTGAGGATGTGCAGCTTGAAATCTATGAGAATAATAAATGAATCTCAGAGGATTTGGCTACATGACCGTCATGGATATACACTACTCACAAAAAGGGACCTCTGAGCTTCGAGTGTCACAGATTGTCATTAGCAGATTGCAACAGAGATACAAAGAGACTGTAACTTTGTGACACTCTAAGCTTAGAGGCCACTTTCATTTGAGAACATCCTTTGAAGCCTCGTAATGGTGAGGCCTGTTGATCAGTCTTGATCAGTACTTGCAAAAAGTACTGCAACATTGAGCAGTTTGTGTGCCTTAAAAAGTTTAGAGAAGTTCAACTGTAAAGGTTAGAGTGCATTTAAGGTTCATCTGAAAGCCGAAAGCCAAATATCCCAAACTTTTTGTGAGTCGTGTATTTTCCTTTTAAATGCAATGTAGGTATTTTGAAACAATCGAGTCTGATCACACTACACAATCACTCAAGTTCTGATTGCGTAGCAAATGCTGAGTTGCTTCCAAGCTGGCATGTCAAACCTAAATGGGGGCTAAAGTCATGTAGTGTAAACATTATATGTAGGCATTATATGCACCCGATTTGTGTACCTAGATTATTGAGCATATATCAAGAGACAAGGTGACTTTTGTCGTTCAGTCTGGTCCAAATTTAGTTTTATGTAGTGTGTCATTATCTTGGAAGAGTTCCAAAAGGCACTTTTGTAGAATGTGTGAAATTAATAAAGTTTATTTTCATTTATATAAAGGCAACATAACCAAGTACAGATTTGACTTGTTTAGTGTGCATCAGCTGGATTTGTTGCCAAAAAAAAAAGTTTGACTGAAACCTCTAAAGTCACATTACTGAGTCACCCACTTATAACCCACTTCATAATTTCAGCCAAAATCAAGACAACAACCAACACAAGCTGGGGGGATTCTCAAAGAAAACAATAGATTAACTCAAGGGCTTTGAAGCAAATTGATGTCTTCAATTATTGTAAAATGTATTCTGAGTTCTACTGGAGTTCTTCAACATTAAAATATATGTAAATAAAATTTCTTTCTGGTGTTAGTATGGTAAATCATACTAGACAGCAGTGACGTGGGGTGCCTATGGTTGGTAACTCTTCTGCAAACCTCTATTCAGAATAAAATGTCTGTTCAAAGTACATGTTTTATAACGTTTAAGCAAACAAAAAACTCACCAATCCATGAAGTCCTGTTAGAAGATAAAGTCCATTTCATGAAGTATGCAGAACTTTTTATCTTAAACACTAAACCGAACTCAGTGCGGTTTTCTCATTGAATAGTATGCTTGAAAATGCCTTTTGATTAGATTCGCCAAAACATCTGTCTCATTTGCTGCCACCATTCGAGGTTAACAAGTTAACTAGTTCGGCATGCTCACATACAGCGCCATTATTTTGTTTTATCAATGATACCTGAATAATGATTGCATAACTGCGCGTGCTACAGGAGTCTGACCATAACTGCAAGTGTGGAAATTTAAACTTACAGTGTACAGGTGTCAAAAGAAACTAACAGTTTAACTACTTTAATATCGTGTTTAGATTTTCAATTAGCATTGGTTGTTTTCTTAGGCTAGTTTGTCTTAGCATGGGTTTTGTTTATATCTGTTTAGTTTACTTATTTCTCTGCCTTGAGTTATTAATACTTTTATTAATATTTGGGGGGCTTACGGTATACCTAGTTGTTTTTATTTTTCCAGAATCTTTGCATTGTAAATGTCTGCATCTGTAAAATGCTTACAATCTATTACATTAGTAGTCTTTGAATGGAAGGAAAAAAAATCAGACATGTGTTATGTAAAATCCTTGATAAATCCTTGGGGCTCAACAAACCTCATTTCATTTCATTCCATCTGATGGTTTGACCTTTTTAAGTATGCCCACTTAAAATGGGAAATGTGCGCACACACACACACACACACACACACACACACAGAGTCTAAATTTCTGCTAATAATATTGTTTTATTATTTTTTTATGCAGGTCACACTCTTATTCTCTCTTAAATGCATTTTTGAAGAAAAAAAAAGATTTTGAAACTCATCTCAGAGAGGAATCTAATCAGAATGCTCAGTTTACTTGACTTTTTTATTTTCCATGATTCCATAGTTTTTTATCATTATAAAAGAAATAATGTTATGTAAAAACAGCTTTTAAAGTTGAGATGAAATATTGTCACAATCAAGTCTATATTGTACTAGGTCACCACAAGTGGCAAAAAAAAGTTACAGTATGACATACAATAAGCCAGTCATACTCAGCATAAGCTAATATGCTACTATATAATTTTTACAAGATATTTTACTGGTGATATTAGTGACATATTAAAAGACAATATATTTTTCATTTGATGGGCCTCACAGAGTTTTGGAATCATCCAATTTGAGACAATAGACCGCTTGCTGTCCTTGGTGCTAAACATCTTTTAAATGTTGAGGAATGGCAATAACACATGAAATGAAGATGACCAAACAAGCTTGAAATATCTTAGCCTAATACTGTCTGCAACATAGTAAAGGTCAAGTGCGACTTATGTGATGCAGGACATTGTTTATAAAACAGGCCTAAGTCAGTCAAAACAGGAAATATTAGTATTTATAAAGCAAAAGAACTACCTGTTAAGGAAATAGCCTTCGAGTGAAGACTGGCAGAAAAAGGTGCACTGGGGACACAAATGACACTGGAATGCACAATGGTGTCGTCACACCACAGCTGAGCCATAAGGAGACCATCGCCACACTCTGTGGACTAAGCTGTGGAAAAAAAAAATAACATTGTAATTATAACCGAAAGTGTGTTCTATGCACCATATAGTGCACTATTTTGGGGTTAAGTCATTTTGTTTGAGTGTCCGAATTTTCAGGATTTTCACTCAAACCCATAATGCACTGCAAAAAGAAGCATACCGATGCGCACTAGCCTGTCGCAAATACCCATAATACACTGAATTGTATACTAACTCGTTCACTACCTTTCTGAATTCAGTCCCCTACATAGTGATCAATGTATGAAATAGGCAATAAGAAGCCATTTTGGTATATTTACACAAGGTATATTTATTACTAAAATAATTATGATGTGAATCTTTTCGGCTGCTACAGTATATTGTGAAACACATTATTGACTTGCCATAGTTTTTACGACGGATGCCTTTCCACTGACACAACCCTCCTATTAATCCATTCTTGGGAATGGTACTGCAATGCAACGGCTTGTGAATCCTAGTGGCTAGGGTGGCACCCTGCTGAATGATGGCAACATTGAGTTTTGGTCCACTCCAACTGGGCACTAAAATGATAATAATAATGCAACTTTAATCATAATATATATTTACTGAAGACACAGACTAAAAATCCAGATTAAAACATTCTCATGTGAGCAAGCTTATGGACTATTTTGTGGCACTGTCTTTGCACAATAAATCAACTTCAAAGCCACACATGTCTTTTACAAATGTACCACCAGTGCATTCCAAAGAATGGCCGTGGGGCAACATGCAACATATGTCCCTTGCCTTGGGTGAAACGATTCATTTTACTTTTAAGCTATTGCTTCCATATCAGAATGTGTGCCAGTATTGCCCTTGTGCCTGGGCATAATATGGCTCAACTTCAAGTTTAAATAAGTATAATTTTCTTGCTTTGCCCCTTTCGATTCAGTTCAGTTCATTTTCTTAAACCACTTATCCTGATTAGGGTCGGATAGGGGTGATGGAGCCTTTCCCAGCTCTTCAACAGGTGGAAAGCACAAGGTAACCCCCTGCCGGGGCACCAGTCCATCACAGGTATTACAGGACAATTCAGTGTCTCTAATCAACCTAGGGGCATGTATTTGTACAGTGGAAAGAAACCTATACGCACAAGGGGGTTGAACATGCAAACAGAAAGGACCTAGATCATCCTACCCGGGGGTCAAACCCAGGACCTTCTCGCTGTGAGTGCTACCCACTAAGCTACTATACTGCCCCCGATTTGCAAAATTAAAAGAAAGGTTTAATACCATCATTTACAGTTAACAGAACTTGACTAATAAGAATTGCTACTTGAACAGATGTAATATATTCTGAAACGAATAACATAATGTATTACAGATCAGGGATTATTCTCACTTCAGCCTGCAAGCATTCTCTATTTTCACTGTGGCTCTATTTCATCCAGACTGTTTCTCTGTTCTTCACACTGTGTGGCACATTCATTTTCTTTCTCAGCTTTTAAATTATATTTGAAAGGGCATGGATGTGTGACAGGACATGAAAGGGGCATGATCGGAGGCAATCTACCCGTCTACATTGTGTCTTAGATCTCACATGACTCATACAACAGAAAAAAGACTCCAACAGCATACATATAAATGGCATAACAGCATGAACATAATACACAAAAATCACAATACGATTTTTTTTACAGGTCTGACAGTTTTTTTTACAGGTGTATGTTTGTTAAGGTTTGTAAAGTTTAAGGTTAACTTCGTCATTACAACCTTAGGTCTGACAACCTAGCAAAACCAATGTACAATGCAAAGACTCTCTCACAGACACACAAACACACACCCACACACTTTCTAAGACTTTTTTCATACACATTTAGTAACATTTATTAAAGAAAATAGTAATTACTAATTACATTCTCAAGTTTATATCAAATAAAGTGGGAAAAACATGCAAACTCCACACAGAAAGGACCCAGACTACCCCACCTGGGGATCAAACCCAAGATCAACTTGCTGTGAGATGATGGTGCTACTCACTTTGCCACCATGCCGTCTCCGCCAATAAAGGTAACACACACCGAAATAATAAAAGAAATTATAAAATGTCCTACATTTATTCATTCATTCATTCATTGTCTGTTTTACTAATTCATACTTGACAGTGTTGTCTTGGATTATAGTTATTTGGTGAAGGGCTGAAAACTCTCCAGACAGATCACCAAATTTTCAACTACAATAGGTCTGACTTTGGAAAAACTAAGCAATGTGCATGCACACACACCTACAGTGTATTAATGTATTATTTACTATTATGTAATTTTCCAATTATAATACATAAACTTAGTGCAAGTGCACACTCATACTGTATTATATACTATTGTGATACAACCACCAGTACCAATGCAGTAAAATACACCAAAATATATTATTGTTATTACTACATTACATTATGTACATGTTTATCAATTTAAGATTTTAAAATGTTCTTTGAAACTTACAATCGCAGAATATAAGATGAACAAAAATAATATTAATAACTAGAGATGAAATGATACACTCTACTCTCGATGCAATGCTGTTCACGATACTGGGTTTCCTGATTTTTTTAAGCAACATGAAATTGTTGTTTTTGGTTGGACAAATTATTGGATAATAACTTAACAAAGTTTCCTTTTAGTATTTCTTGTCAGAAAAAAATAAGTAAAGTATGTGATATTATATTTAATTAATTTAGCATCATGTAGCAGCAGCGGCCCCTGCTGTTTAAATTAAATAAACTCTTTTGAAAGGAATCATTGATTAATTAAATCAAATTCTTTTCTGAATAGTTAGTAATAACAATAGGAGTGTGACTCCAAGCTTTATCTCCAAAATAAGTCCCACTTTTTCCCACTTTCATCATCTTAACTTGAGTAATAAAGATGAAGATTTCTGTGAATCTGTATAATGCAGAATGACAACATCAGTCACAATTTGTGCTCACCTGCACTTGTTCTCCCCATCTCTCATAATTGCAATAATTTCTTCATTGATTAAAGAAGCCCACACACATACACACACAAACACATACTGCCCAATGAACACACCACATCCACAAAATCTACTAAGTGTTTGGGATGATGAATGAATGCAAATTATGAAAACAAATGGCCATATGTGAGTGAAAAAACAATAATAATTCACTATAACCAGCTTGCCACACTAGCTCACTGAGCATAAGAACCTCACTAAATAATACAGCCCGATTAGAGTAAAGTGCTGATTCATTTAGACAGCACTGAGGCCCTGTGGTTAAGTTTAAACATATACCTCTACCAGTGTTCAGGTTAAGCACTTTCAGTCATTACATTTAGAATTTAGAAGGACACTGATTCTGTATCTCAAGGGCATGCCGTCAGGTTTTTTTTTCTTCCAGTCATGAGTCATGGTCAGACAGAGATGCATGTGTCTTCGCACTTGTCAAAACAGTGGCTTGTTGATCTATGATCAGTGGATAGCATGAAAAGCATGCTGAACATAAGGTGAAGACAAATGATGCTAAATGAAACAAACAAGTAAGGCATCATGAACGAATAACATGACTAAAGAATGATCCAGAATATCCTCATGCTTATGAGGGCATCCATCATTGTCGTCAAACAAATAGCATCTCCTACATTCAATTAGTTCTGGCAGCAGGCCATGTACATGTTTGTCAGTTTGAGGATTGAGAAGTTATGAACTTATATTCTTCCCATATTTGGATGAACTTACTAAAATTTGGAGAAGACAATACAAACCATGGTTTTATGAAAGTTGAAATATTTCTTTGAGTCACAAGGCCTGAAAGTTCTTTTGATTTTTTTCAAGACCTGATGAAGCACTGTTGTACATCACCGTCCTCATGATAAATAAAGTAAGCCTAAGTACACATCTGGCTAACTACAACATTACACGTTGTTGCCAACAATGCCACCCTATGTTAAAGGCAGAGGGCTCTTTGTGTACCTGCCACGTCCCTCCTCTCAGGCAACACCACGGCTGACACACCTCCCCCGCTCTGATTTTTCCTTCCTGTGTAATTAGGCCCAGCTGTTCTTGATAAGGAGCATGCTGGGCCTCATACAAGTTGGAGCATATTATGTTTCTGCCTGCTTTGTGAATCTCTGTTTCCCTTGCTCATACAGCATAGTCTGTTTGTGCTTATATTTCGGTAGTTCTTGTTGAGACGATCTGCTCCTGTGTTTTCTGTATTAATCTCTATTCTAGTTTTGCTCCTCAGTTCCTGGTTGCTTTTTGTAGGTCTGTTTAGTTCTTTTGTTCTCTGCCTTGTTCGTGTGTTACGTTAGTTCTGTGTTTGTAGTTCTTGTCTCTCTTCGCTATGCGGTTCATGCATTTTCTAGTTATTTCGTTTTTCCCGTTACGGTTAGTCTATGTTTACTTTGTGTTTCGGTTTTGATTTGCTTTGTTTGTTTGTTCATTGCGGTTTTGGTTCATTCTGCTCATATGTTTATTGCGGCTTCAGTTTGTTTGTTCTTCTCGTTTTTCGTTTGTTGCAGTTATCGCATGCTCGGGTTTGATCTTTTGTATTTTCGCTTACAAGTTTTGTTTGTTTGTTCTTCAGATCAGCTTCGGCTTTGTTTAAGTTGTGTTTGGTTTGTTTCTTTAGTAAATATCTTGTTTTAGAACATCTCCGCGCTTGCACCTGCCCCTTGTTCCTGTTCTGTCATAGGTATCCCTCGATAACTATTGGACAGAAATCTCTAGTCCAATAGTAATGTAGTTATGTCATATGGTTAGGCAAAAGGTTCTACCACGAAGACCGTGTACCAAACGGGAATGGAAAAATTCCAATCTGGAGTATGACTGAGTTTACTACTTAATAAAATAATTTATTTAATAATTAACAGTCAACTTTTACAGATACTAATATTAAATGACTCACAGGTCAATTACAAAAAAACAAAAAGTTAACAAATAAATACAGAATGAACTGGTTGTACATTTATACAGAATCCCTTCCCTCGCAGATGTCATCTGATGGTTACTGAGCTGCAGTCAGCACTAGTAATGGCCTTAATTTGGCTTGAGAATCGTCCCGTGTCTTAATGGACAGCCAATTGGATCCTCTGGCTAAGCTGAGGTGAAGTGCTGCAATGTGGCATCAGCCCTGAAGGTTAAACACCTTAAAGTAGATGGTGGTGAGGCTACACTTAAAGCTACTCACAAATACTACTGGGAAGGACAGAAGCAGCTTTCCATTAGTGGTATTGAATAGTGAGCCATCATCATAGATATCCACCAACAGCATCACTAGGTGGAAGACGAGATAGCATAGGTGGGGGACGAGATTTATTATATTTACCATACAAAACTGGATATGTACTTGCTGGTAATAATAAGTACATTAAAACATACTTCACTTTTTTTAACAGTAATAGCACAAGAAATATAGAAACTTTGCATATTATGCTTATTGGAATCCAAATCTTATTATTCATGGACGATTGGCCTTGCGTCATCTGCTTACTGAAAAGGGAATCCCAGACAGGAAACAACATATTGATCACAAGGCAGGAAGAAATTGCACTCAAATGGGAGCAAACAAGCTTTTATGAGTGTGATTTAAAAGCTATACCAGCAAAACAAATGTTTAAAAAATACCATGAAAAAATGATATTTAAATTATGGGTACTAATAAACTAGGTGGAACAATCAAGAACCATGTAATGGTGATGAATAAACATTTTTGAAGTTTAGTTGGAATTGGGACATGGGCTTTAAATACTTTCTCATGGCACTGTTGGTATGATAGCAGTGCACTGAAGTAAAAAGCTTTGCAAAATGTCCATGTCAAAATAGAAAAATGGATTAACATAATCTGTCTATTAAGACTTGAATGGGAGTCTAATGGCACATGAATGTGAGATAAATGAGGTCCAAAATCCTTTAGAGGGTGGGAGATTGCCAGCCAGACAGCATGCCTACAGAGACAGCAGGAACGCACACACACACACACACACACACACACACACACACACACACACACAAAGATCGACAGGGTGATGAGGTAGCTATTTATATCAAATCCTTTTCCAAAGAAATCGTTGTGACTTCTGTTGTAATGTTTATATGACAGATATGTATGTATGTAAAGATCTAATTCTGATGGGAAAACAATTTTAAGATCCAGTTGAATGACCATATAGCCACATTTACATGTGGATTAATGGGTGGAGCGAAAACTGTTGATTTCACCACCAGAAATCATGTGTAATAGTGGGGGGGGGGGGGTGTAAGGAAATAATTGCTAAAATATTTTTGTTATGAGAAATAAAAGTAGTACTTGCTTTGTGGTGAATGTCTCATTCATAAACCACAACACATTCATGGCTATTGCTAGAGTTCTGTTTCTGTGAATTAAATAGAAAGTTCGAGCAGCCTGTTCACTTAATGTTGTCAGACAAGTAGAGGCAAAGGATGAGAAATGCAGCCATGTCCTACTTTGAAAATATTGACTGTTGTTAGCCAACTGTGTTGATATAGGAGAACCATAAAACATAAAACAGCCTGAAACCAGGTTATTCACTACCATCACTTGGAGACAAAGCCAATGTTTCCAGAAGCTTGGTGTTATAGACTTAAGCTACTGGGCAATTAAACTTTTAAAAGATTCATTAAAGCTGATTCCAATATTTACTCCCAAAAGCACAAAAGTATCACCAAAAATTGAGGCATATGACAGTCTGAGTAGTGTCACATCAAAAGTTTTGATAATAAGATCAGATCCTTTAAACATGTGCTGAGGTTGTGAAACTGAACCAGCACAAAATGTAACTGCCTGACTAATGGAGCCTGAGTTGACATGGAAAGAGTTGAGACAAGGTTGAGATGGAAACAGCTCAAGGTCTGTTCAATTAATTAATTTGTGCCATGCCTGTCTACTATGCAGATTCATAAGAGTCAAGTAAGACACAGCACAAAATTGCTTTCAGCAAAATAATGGGGGCCAATTTAGGCCTATTATGACTTCAAACGAGAGGCCTGAGAGTTGTGCTTTAACAAGAAGCCAAGCATGATGATGAACCATTCAGATTATTTGCAGACATGGAGATCAACAAGGTGCAAAAAAGGCATATGCTGTACTGTCTTGTAAGGTAATGTGTCTTGAGGTTAGCATGGACGTAAAAGTGCATTCTTTGTTCAATCAGTATGTGATTATGAGCAGATATTTGAGCAGAGACAGTAAATGACTTGCTATTTAAAACCATAAAAAATTAATAGACAATATACTGTACATTCTGAATAAAAGCATAATAGTAATATTTAATAATAGAAATGTTATCATGCATCCACACTGGTCCCATATGAATGAAAAAAGAAATCTTTATTCTAGCCAGATATGAGATGGCAAATTGAAGACATGATTGTGTATTGAACATCATTCATTAAATAACAAAAAAGCCAAAACACTGCCATAAAATCCCAGATAAGCCATGGCAAATAATACCAACTGTTTATTTATTTAGAGCAATGACAACTATTTGTTGACTACTTCAGTAGATTCTACAGCCTTGATGGGCTTCACATCACTGTTGTAAAATGCAAGCTAAAACTTTATAACTTTATAACAACACAACATTCTAGAAATTATCTTTTCAGACAATCAACCAAAGTATATTTTAAGGTGAGTAGGCAATGTAACAGTGTAAATATTGTTGATGGTTCAGCAGTGTCACTGTGTAAACATTGTTGAGGGATTTAACTCTCTAACCAAGTCTTGTCCAGATTCCCAGTTTTCCAATATGGCCAGCTCCGACTGAGCCTTTTTAATATTATGTTGTCCATTTTATTTCCTTGTCCAGTTTGATGGCGAGATTCAATATACTGTATGAATTTGGCCTATATAAGTTTTTTTTCTTAGGGTGGCACGGTGGCTAAATGGGTAGCACTGTTGCCTCACAAAAAGAAAGTTCTGGGTTTTATCCCAAGGAGGGGCAGTCCGGGTACTTTCTAAGTGGAGTTGTGCACTTGTGTCTGTGTGGGTTTCCTATTGGAGCATAGGTTCCTCTCACAGTCCAAAAACATGTAATCGTGTTAATTGGAGATACTGAATTGCCCTATACATACCTTGTTACTAGGATGCATAAACCAAGGCATTGTAGAGCCATCCCCAAGCCTGGATAAAAAGGGAGGCTTGGGCAGCTGGCATAAAACCTATGCCACATTATCAATTGGGATAACGATCCACCTTGGCACCCCTAATGTGAAGCCAAAGTAAGAAGAATCAGTTGTAAAATGTAAGAACTTAAAAATCTAGGATTGTGCCTTATAATCTCAAGCTTATCTATCTTTGATTGTTCTGAAGACCACTGTGTATCATTTTAAAATGGAATAAGCTTGGCACAACCTTAAACATTTTGAGAGCTGGCCATCTGGCCAAATTGGTGATCATGGCAAGAAATGCTTTGGTCAGGGGGGAACACAGCATTCTCTTTAAAAAGGTTCCAAAACTCTTGTGCATAGATGGCCTGTGCACCTGTTGGTCACACAACCATCTCTGCAGCAATCAATTCTTCACAGGCTCTTTTTTTGGCAGAGCAGCAAGACCAAAATCTCAGATGAGTAAAAGATTGCTGAATGCCATGTAAAGGATTTTCACAACTTAATAAAAAAACAGCGGCCTGATAAGATCTTAGAATTAAAAGTTGTGATGCCATAATAATATGGTGGTACTTCTCAGCAGTAGGGGCAGGGAAACAAAATTATGGAGGAACGGATGAACATAGGAAAATCCTTAAAAAATGTTTCACTCTGACCAGGACAACTGTTCTTCTTTAAGCATCATAATAAATGGCTCATACAGCCAAAACACACGTCTCAAAATAACCTTAAATGGTCCAGCCAGAGCCCATACTTAAACCCCATGAAACATCTGTGGAGAAAACTGCAGATGGCAGTTTACAGATGTTCACATCCACTCTGATGTAGCTTAATATAAATTGCCCAAAGAAATGTGATAAAATGCTCCAATCGTTATGTGCAATACCTGTAGACGTGTGTCCAAAAGACTTGTAGCTGTAATTGTTGCTGTAGGGAATTCTACAAAATAATTCCTTAAATTTAAGATCTGTGAAGTTTTGGGCTGGAGAAAACAGCATATTAGATATGTTGTATGCGAATCTAACGGATGTCTTAAATTCATTAAAGACTTCACTGCAGCATAGGATACATCGATTTTGTAATTTTCTGTCATGCCGTAGACCAAGACCATTTGTTGCTTTTCCAACATTAAACCATACATCATGACCTAAAGGATCTCAAAAAAAGGAAAGAGATAAATTAAATGGAAAAACTACAAAGACATGAAGAGGGCAAAATGAACACAGGATTAAACTAGGGGGAAAATGGAACAAATATGTGTGATGTTTGAAGGGGTATCAAAGGCATCAATCAAAGGCTGCAATCACAGCAGCTCAAATTCAGCAGAAGGTAGAAATGAATGTGCAAACAAGCTGAATGACTTCACACGCTTTCTACACCACTCCTGCTCCTGCATATTTATCTTCTCCACTGCCTCCCCCACAGGCTTACACCTCTGAACTCCAGCTGACACACTCCTTGATGTCCATCCAGGCCCATCTTTATCATAAACACCAAGAAACAGCTACAACATCTCTCAGACTTTCATTTAACCCTGCCACACCTCTCCAAACCACATGTTACATCATCAGACTGACATTCTCATTTGATCAGCAGAAGAATCAGCTGAGGAAACTCAGAATATGAATATGAATTGCAGCCAACCCAGAATGCTAAAACAATGTGGTAATGAACTGACTGCATTTCATTTACTAAATCTGACTTATAGCCTAAAATGGTTTAAAGTATATGGAAGACCCTGTGAATTACCCTGTGAATTACCCCCATGAAAAAATAATAAATAATAAAGTCCCCTCTAAAAGGCTAATATACTGGACTTACAAACAGTCTACCATTCAAACATTTTTGCTTTGAAATGATTTATTATAACTTAATATACAAACAAATTTCAGGTTACAAAACCAAAAATTATACTTGAATGAATGTAAAATGTACTTAGGTAGCTGACTATGTAAGCAGATAACAAGGCAGTTTGCTAAGTCTTAGATCACCCCCAGTGAACATTCTGACAACAGACGGTGGTTTTCCAGTGTTTTCTTAATATTTTGAAAATTCTTAAAATGGTCCCAAGAGGAAGCAGAAACAGTGAAGTGGTAAATAAATGAACAAAAAAAGAGAAAGAAATGAAATGAATTTTTTATGCATGAAATGAATTTTTAATGCAGAATGATACTGCACACATAATGTACTGAAATGGGATGTGTGTTTATGTACAGTACAGAATTGTGATTATACTTGTTAATTAAAAGTAATATATGTTCTATAATTTCATAAAATAATTTGAAACCAATTAAAGTTGTATGTAAAATGGTCCATTGTTCTAGGTAATCAGTAATCAGTGGTCAACTCATTGGTATGCCATTGAAGTTTGGAAACCGTATGAGTTAACTGCCTCTTGAAACGAGCATTTACCCATCTACCCATATTTGATCTTGAGTGCACTTAATGGGATTCAGCCTGTGATTTTGTGGAAAAAGCTTTGGGCGATGCGGGATGAACCCATCATCTTATGGATTATGGACTACCTGACTGGCAGACCAGTTTGTGAGCCTGCAGGGCTGTGTGTCAGGCACACTACATCACAGGTTTTGCACACAAGACTTTCATCTGCGGTTTTCAGATTACAATACTCAGATGACAAGTCAATTGTTGGCTTTATCAGATATGCTTAATACAGAAACTCAGTGAAGGACTTTGTTGAGTTGTGCAAAAGAAACCAGAAAAAATAGGGAGATGGTGGTGGATTTTAGAAGGTCAAATGCTTCATCTGTCCTCTTTTCCCATCAATAGTGAGGATGTAAAATAATATGGGCATTCATTTGGGGGCACAAACCAAATGACTGGACTTTAGATATGTAAGTAGTGCTGCATGAAAGAGTTATTTATATCTCTTGGTAATTTTGTGTGCGCAAGACAGGATGTGGGTTGTTGCTGCCAGTTTACTGTTCTTTGATGTATGATGGGTCAAAAGCATCACAAGTGCAGTAAACAATATTATTGATATTAAGAAGTCTATCTCTGTCAAATGAGTCAAGTTTGAGTTCCTAGAGGTAGCAGGACTGCCAAGCAATGAGATCATTTCTGCCCACTGCCAAAAGAGCAGAGGTAGCTCAGATGTAAATATACAAGCCCAGTAATCAGAAGGATGCTCGTTTAACAGCTTGCTGCTGTTTGGCTCTCAACCCTCAATTGCTTGCAGTGTATCATGTCACACTAAATGGCAGCACTTCTAGTAAGATAAAATATAAGACAATGAAAGCAATTCCTAACAATTCCTCAATCAAACATAGCTTTTTATCTTTTTTATCAGTTTAAGAAATTTAAATGTCTTTGATTTTCCAGTTCTGACTGGAAATTTTACATTGCCTCATTTTTACGTTTCAAGTTTTTTTTCTGTTACTAAAGTCAAAGTATTTGCAGAATATGCAGAATACCTCCCAAACTGGCAACACTGACACACACTGGGTAAACACAGATTACTTAATCCCAGTTGACGGGAGCTATACAAAGTTACCATTCTGCTGGACTAATAATTACATTGCTCAACTATTTGATTCTAATTCTATTTTTAGTCTTTGAATATATACAAATGATGTCCCTTATTACATAGACCCAATTACATTTTAGCGTATGTGCTTCTCTTTCTGTACAACTTTTTCAGAGTAATTTACTGTATGGTGTGAAATTTACTGCTGCTATAATGACAAAATATCCCACATCCATCCGTCCGTAACAACTGAGATTCACACATAGCCAGGCCCTCCATACAACCTTAAAAAAAACAAAATTCATTAGTACAGTTCCATTGTCAAAATGGCTGCAATTGTTGATTCTCACATCCAAAAAAGATTTGTCTAGAGACTGGTCTTATCTAAAATTCAAGAGACAATGTATAGTGACCAACAAATAGCTTTTTGTTCAAGTCAGCAAAATCAAATTATTCAATGTCTTTACCATCCACCTTTGAATATGACAAACCAAAAGGTTAGTGAATATTATTGCCTTGCCAGGCTCTTTGTGTTCTATATCTGCATTCAGATAGTAGACATAAATAATGTACCATCATGTTCAAAAATACACCCCCACTTCTTCTAGAAAAAGCATCACTTCTCCACCTCCACCCTGACCCATGCGTTCCATCATGATAAATGTCATTTTAACATATACACGTGTACAGAAGTTAAAGTCCTTTTCCATATATACCAGCTTGTTTGGAGGCTGGGGTCAGCTATCATCCGGCACTACTGGAGCAGACATGATGAAGGGCCTTGCTTGAGGGCCCAACAGAGACTGACTGAATCAACAATTATCCTGATTATACCTTAGTACTTCTGGACAGCTTTATTTGTTTATCTAAAAGGCACACTGGTTTGTTTTACCAAAAAGGGACAGTAGACATTTCCCAAATAAAGTGAGGAATTGTTGGTTTGGTGAGGAAGGGTTTGTTGGTCTTTGTGAGTCTAAATTTCTAACCCTTACTGAAATCTAACAGATATATTAAATGAATAATTCATGATATAGTAATTTCAACACTGATTGTCCAATATAAAATTATTATCACATGATGACTGCAGATAAAAATGTTAATTGTTGCAGAGCAAGGGGCGTTTGTAGCCTAGCAACAGTACCAAGCCAGAAAAATGTGATAGATCCAACTGTTTTATGGGCAGCCTGAAGTCTTCCTTTATAACCACCCTTTTTGGAATTAGGGCACCTCACATTTGGTTTTCTCCCACAGTCCAAAAACATGCCACTAGGTTAATCCGAGACACTTAATTGCGCTGAATCTAGCCACTAGGATGCACAGACCAGTGCAATGTAATGCTGGTCCCAAGCCTGGATAAAACATGAGGGTTGTGACAGAAAGGGCATCCAATGCAAAAACGATGCCAAATCAATGAGGTCTGAAGACACCTAAGAAATCGAATGGGACAAAGGCACAAGGAAATAGATACATTTCTTTTTTCAAATTACTCATGCCTGAGCAATCCAAGATTGGACTAGATTCATATTACCCATTTGACCCTTTCTACTCTTTTCTGCATGCTTCAGTGGTTAAAGCAATCTGATCTAAATGATTCCATGTCTTTTATACTACTAAAGTTATAAAGATTTAAGATTCAAATGAATGGAGTCATCACATACAACACCAATTGAAAAAGGAGTTCTGACAGCATATGCAACGTCAATAAATTACTTACTGTTGACAGGTCAGGACTGGGTGTATCCAGTTCTCTAGGTTGGTATCCAAACTCTCTTCTCTCATGGCCATGCTTTTGTATAGTGTGCAACATGTGGTTTTGCATTGTTTTGTTTAAAAATGAGATGATGATTCAAGAGATGAAGTGATAAATGCAGCATTTGTTGCTCTAAAATATCAATGTACTTTTCTGTATTAATGTTCTCATCACAAAAGTGTAAATGACCTTTGCCAGGGGCACTGACCCTGGCTGTTGGACTTGTTGGCTCATCGCAGCCTGGATGGTTCTTTTTTGGCTTTCTTCCAGATCACAAAACTTGAAACTTGACTCAGCTTCTTAACATAACCTGTTGCTCGTGGGATTATATTAGCTATTCATAATTGGGGTTCTTGGGGCCTCATCTTAGACTTGTGCCCTTTTATGCGCTGAAATTCCTCAAGATTCCTTTAATAATTTCATGAAATTAAGCACTGATCTCTCAGCTGATAGCACTGCTGCCTCACAGCAAGAATATCTTGGGTTCAATCCCCAAATGGGGGCTTTATTTCCAATCAAGCACTCTTGGCTAAAACCAGCACAAAAGTTCAAATACATCAGTAGTCTTACTGAGTTACTTTTAATTGTTAACCTCTAATTTTCACTAAAAACAAAGAGAATGTCTAGAAAACTATGACTATTTTTTAAAGAGATATATTGTTTAGTTTGTTATTTTCCAGTTCCTTTTTTAGTTTAAGTGCCAGTCCATGACATACTGTATTCCATGATAGCTGGGTCCTTTGCTGTAAATGGTGGAATGGGGTCAGTGGCAGCCAAGTGAACATCTATGCAGCCTTTTTGGGCTCTTGAGCAAGGCTGTTAACACCATTTGCTCAGAGGAAGCCATACAATGGCTGACCCTGTGCTTCCAAAGTGTACTGAGCAACTGATGGAGTCAGAAATTGTGTGCACACAAAGATCATCTGCATGGTGAGTGTATATTGGAAAATAAACAGTGGATGGTCTTACCCAGTAAGTGTACCGAGTAATTGTTTATATTTTGAAGTGAACTCTTTATAGCTGTTTTCCCCTTATGTCTGCTATACATTGTATAGTGCATTACGGTTTAGAGGCATGAGAGCGAAAGACAAGTGATTTATCAAATGTTAATGGATACATTGCTGATGCACTGACCAGTGGTTTCCAGCGAATGCTGTCAGAATGGAAGATAAAACAAACTATCAAAATGGTTTGCTTCTTATTTTTGCTGATGCCTGGTCGTTAATGTTTTATAAGCTTGCTGAAAACTATATAAAGGCTGAGGATGAGGCAAGTGTAGGGGAAAGGTGTAAATAATATTAATATGCACTTCAGAACAGGGTTAGAGAGGCAGAACAGCTCACTCAGAAAAACAGGTGATTAATTTTTATTCAAAGTACTTACTTCAGCTGTTTCCTGCCACAAGTAAATCTTTCACAAGGTTTCTAAGGCCTTGACATTATACGTATCCATCCTCTTAGTTACATTTTCTTAAAATGTTTCTTCCTAATTTTAAGGAGAGAAATTGGACTAGCTAATAAAATGTTTGATGGTCAAGTTAATAATTGTTTTTTTATTACATATATAGACTACTCCTTTGTCACAGTTACATATTTCTGATTTTCCAACCAGTTTAATGCAATATAAACAAACAAATAAACAAAATGCATGATCATTGAAGTCCCAAGTTAGCTTCTGATTTTAAATTGTGGAGGTAGTAAAGCATCCCTACAACATTATGGATCGTTACACTGTACGTGTAACATTTTTTATAGGCTTTATTTATTTTATTTATATAAATCTCTGGTATGCAAGCCCAAATCCTTACAAGGATCAAGGACTTTTAAGCAGTAGAATTATCCTTGGCAATCACCCATAGAGCCATATTTTGTTCAGCGTTCAGCATTTGGTATGTATTGAAACGTACACTTCAGATGTTGCCAGCTCGGCCTGAAGTTCAGTGGATGTTGTACACTGTTGCTTTTTCAAGTTTTAAATAACCTCTTGAATGGTTCTCTCATCGATTTCTCATGAATATCAAACATCTTGCTAACACTTTGAGCCAGGATGCTAAGGTCTTTGGAAATAATCATGTACCCGTTATTTGGTATATAAGTATGCTTGTACTTAACCTGATTTCTGGTATGGTCAGACAGCTCTATTGTTTTTTTCCATTGTGAACAAGAAACATGTAATAAAACAGGCCACCATTTAAATGCTAATAAAAGTCATCAATAAAAGTGATCATTGACAAGGTGAAGACAATTATTTCTATATATTTACAGAATCATTTCTATTTTTTTGTTTGTTTGTTTCAACCTAAATATTCTTTCCTGTGTTTTTTTTTTTTATCAATGTTCACTAAACATCTTCCTCCACCACTCCACCTATACATTTTTTTTACAACTACTATAACTACTATAACTCATTTTTTTGTTTTTGTTTTTGTTTTCACCATACCTGAGGCACATTAAAGCCTGGTGGGGGAAGTATGGGCCTTGGATAACCTGAAGCAGGCCTGCCAGCGATGAAAGCACAGGCCTGACGATCTGGTACTGCCAGCTTCTCTGGAAAACACCTGCTGCTCACCCCTGACTCAACCTTCTTATGCTGGCCTGCATGTGTCTGGACCCTGGCCATATGTCCAGCTCGAACACCTGCTAACAGTAGGTACACAAAGACTGAGGAACAAACTCATTAAAAAGCCATAAAGTTCATTTGGGAGAAAGAAAGTTAAATAAATAGAGTAAGAGATGGAAAGGGCGTGCAGTGCTATTTCACCTTTATCACTCTCTGAACCTCGGGTCTTCATCCCCACCACTGTTACATGCTCCTGGAAGAGATGGCTTTTGGCATATTTAGGAGAGCCAGCTGTCTTCCGCACACTCTCAGTGTCAGTGCCAGCCGTTTTGTGTGTTACATGAACACCATCTGTACTCATGCCCTGTGGCCGAACTCCACCTTTAGGAGGATAAGACAGACACTCGGATGAACAGAGAATATAAATTGTTTCATGTGGTTGGATTTCTTTGGATTTCGTAAGACAGAATAAAAGATGAACTATTCTGCATACTGACTGGCTAGATCGATCAGAAAAGCATTTTCAGGAGCCATCTCCATTTACATCTTTAAACAAACAATTTGCATTTGTATTTAAATAATTAAGTAGTATATAAGCTACATAATAAACTTGACATTTTGTAGCTAATGCGAACAAAAAGTAAATAGGCTGTTTCTTAACAGCTAACCTAGCCTAGTAGAATTTTAAAGTGGAATTTTCAGCATCACTAATTTATCACATAATCACATCCTTGATCCATGTTTTATTATTTAAGCAGCCAGCATATGCAGTAATGATCCAAAAAGTTGGTGTCATGGTGAGAAACTAAATGTTGAGCTAATGCTAGTATACATTAAATTCAGCACACATGGGCTGTACAAAGATCTGAATGACTTTGATAAGGGCTAAATTGTTATGCCAGATGAGTGGGTTGAAGTATTTCTGAAACAGCAAGGGGTACTCACAGGGTGGCCAAGACTATAGCAGCAAAAGAGATGGCACCAGAATAGACTGTTGCCAGGACGCAATCTACAGTATCTCACTACAGGCCAAAGGTAGTGCAGTGGTTTAGGTTATCAACTAGTAGTCAGAAGGTCTTTAGTTTATACCCAACATCGGCTAGCTTACCAGTGCTGGGTCCTTAATCCTTATTTACTTGAACTGTTTTGTACAGTAAGTTTAACTGTGAGTTTGTACTGTAAATTGTAAGTTACATTAGATAAACGTCCCCTAAATACCTCAAATGTAAAACAACATGCAAAGTCACTACTGGTAATGTTTTGGAAACGAATGATACATGACACCTTCATTGACACCTACTGACACCTTATTAAAAAGCTAGGTGTCAGTTAGCCAAATCAGAATATTAGGAATGTGGCCCTGATGTTTTGGCTAATCTGTGCAAAAAATACTGACTAGCAATCTTAAAGGCTTTGCCAAATTCACACTACACAATTTTTGCCTAGATTTTTAGCAACCAGCCGCCATTATATTTGTACGCAGTGACAAATAAGATTTATAGCAAGTTGAATGTGTAGATCTGACTCAGATCACTGGCAGGGAAGGAGTAAAAATGTATCAAAATACATAGACACACACGTTTTACAGTATTTCTGACTTAATGTGCTTATTATTACAAAGCATAATACTGACGCGGCATTGCAAAACCAATATTTTGCCATATTTTTTAACCTCCAGCTCACGACACAACAATCCCTGCAGCACATCAGCACATAAACCACTTTGATCTCTCAATTGTAGTTGATGTGCATTTTTGGGCACAGTATAATTAAACCCGTTGTCACTTCTCGCATCCATTTTCAAACACAGTTTGTGCAATCAGATCACACTTGTGATTCCTTCTAATTATAGATGGTGTGGTGTGTACCCCACAATCAGTGACCAGAACGACTGAAAAGTCTCCCGAGTGGAAGAGATCCAGTCTTGTAGTATGAACTTTACCGTGATCATGTAGTGTAAACTTGGCATTAGATAGATTTTTTCCTTTGTTCAGGTGACCAGTATAGTCTTAAAGTAAATTAACTGCATTTGGCAATTCCATATAAAACACATGGCAACAAAAGCCTATTAAAATATTTAACAAGATTAATATGATTTCCAATTTAAAGTTTTGGGCAGAGTGATGATTGAAACAAACTGTGTGTCCGATGCAGCTCAGCCTTTAGGATACAGAAGTACAAGGTAACAACAGAGAAAAATGCAATTGAAAATTGATCAAATTCCTTTACAAATAGCCCTATTACTAAAAGGAAAATAGCCATATTGATTTGAACCAATGTTCTCTCTTTCAAGTTTGTTTTTTTCTTTCATTAAAAAGTGACTACAGGAGTTGGAGTTGAGTTCATCTATTGTTCAAAGACAATAGGTGTGAAAGCACTGTCTATTTATCTTCTTCTACAAATATTTTCAACATCATCCTAATATCTATGATGAATCAAAATCTTGATGATTTTTTATGTATTTTGTAAATATAAATCAATGTTGCAAACACCATTGTCATACTTTTATTCAGCAACTGTTCAGTGTCTCCATTGCTGCTGTTACGTCAATGACCATTTGCAACATGGTCAAAAGTGGTCTAATCACTAAAACTGGCTATTTAAACCACAACTTCAAACTCTTTAAATGCTATATTAACATAAAGGGGGATAATCACAGATTAAGTGAGGGTCCAAAGAAAAGACAAGCATCTGCAGCCCTCAACAGAGAAAGATAAAAATCTCACAGAACTGTTGTCACTAACATGCCTGGGCTGCTCCAGGGCAGTTCTAATGGCACCCTCCAAACTTATGGGATGCTGCAGCTTAGTTTGCTGTAAATAATGAATAAAGTATCCTGCCATACCATGCTAAAATTCAGACTAGATTAACAGTTTCCCAAACCAGATTAAGTTTATCAGTGCCACAGAGTGTAAGTGGCAGAGGGAGAAGCTGTCAAGTCTATAGGTCTATTAGGTATAGAAACATTTCTCCCATTTATTATATGTATCTTTCTTAAAAACCAATACAAAATAAAATATAAATAACTAAAAAGAAACATATATTTTATATAATGCTGGAGTGGTCCTTCTGTCATCGCTATAGATTTTCTGAAAGAAGAGCGAGTGCCATGCCTAGACAAATCCCTGCAATTGCGACTGTCGCTTTACAAAAGAACTGGCAGCACTGGCAATCGCAATGTAGTCTACAAACAAATCTTTGCATAATAAATCGACTTCAAAGCCAGTCGTGGCTTTCACAAATGAATGGCCAGTGCGTTACAAAGAATGCCCACAGGACAACATATGGGAAGGGGGTCTATGTCCCCTGGCTTGGGTGAAAACGATTTATTGGCATTTTCAGCTTACACTTTCATAACAGAGTATGTGCCAGCAAAAATGCTTGCACCCGGGCATGGAACGGCCCTAACTGCTAGTACCTTAGTGTTGAGTGTTAATTGAGTGTTGCCCTTCTGGGTAATATAGCTTTTACAATATAATATGTTTAATAATAAAATGTTATAATGTGTTTAATATAATTTATTCATTATATCAGTACACCTTAGATTTTTATTAACCTTGATCATTAGGATGAGTGTCCTCATTTTGACAATCTACACAATGTACATTTAGGTAGAATAAATTAACCAGCTTCTACTTTGGCATCTGTTGCAGCTTGAAATTTTTATTATACAGAAACTGAGCACCAAAAAGTTGTCAAAGCTTGTCCAAAAAAAAAACTTGCAACATACTCCATTTTCAATTTATTTTAAATGTGTTTAAATAGATGGTGGTGAGACCAAAAAGATGCAGACATGTCATGTTCTTCTGCAACAAACTTGTTTTATTTTATATGTTGTGTAGCAAGGGGCAACAAGATGGCTCAGTGGGTAGCACTGTCGCCTCACAGCTCCGGCTTCCTCCCACAGCCCAAAAACATGCAGCCAGGTTTATTGGGGACACTGAATTGTCATATAGGTACCTAGTCACTAGGATACATAAACCGGTTCCTTGTACTGCCCAGAATATATAAGGAGGGTTCTGTAAGGCACCTGGCATAAAAACACTATACTAAATCAACGGTAGCAGCCAAAATGTTGTGCAGTAAGGAACTGACATGCTGAAATTGAAAAAGGCCAAACTGCTCCCCCAAAGCAAATAATTACATTAAGATTCCCCTGGATTACGTTATGCTTTTGCTCATTTATTCAAGAATGCCACTATATGGATTGGCCACTCTAAATCTCCTTTAGACATAATTACAAATGCCTTGTGATAGACTGGTACTTTCTTTTGCCACGTGTCTAGGAGTACATCCCTAACCAACAAATAAAAACATGTATTACCAATCATACTGATATTGCCTTAGTAACTCAATGAATCAATGATCGTCTCAATAACTCACTCACCTTTAGAAGTGGACTCTGCAGACAATGGCATCTTGGAATGCCGATGCTTGTTTATATTCCCCTCATCAAACACAGAATCTTTAGTGAACGTCTCTACGGTATCTTCTCCCCGGTTTGGACCCAGCAGCTTGCTGCAGAGCTCATTAAGGGCTTTGGAGGACCGAGTTCCCTGAATCTCTTCCATTATCACTGCTTCAGTGAATGCCGCAGGATTGGCCCTCTGGCAGTTTGACCACCTTTTGCTCTTTTGTGCCTCTAAACCCACCAGGTCATCAAATGCCTGGTGTATAGAAGCTAAAGGGTGTATATGGGAGGAAAAGTCTTTTTTAATAAGGTGTCTCTTAGCTGCACTGTCTTCCTTTGGAAAGCTTGTGGAAGAGAGTGGGGGAAAATTGTCTAGTGGGGTTACCGGGAAAGCAGCCTTCATTTTGCTCTGTTCTTTTTTGATAAGTATGTCCTTGAGGAACTTTTCGATACTTTTTCGATGTGTCTCATTAATATTCATGACATCATGTGGACTTTTAGGATTTTTTCTATTGGAACATGTAATTGCCGTAGAAGAAACAATTCCACCATGCTGCTGAAGAATATGCTGAATTTCTTTCTGGACCATTAAGTTAATCTCATCCACCCCTTGCTGCTTCTCATCCCTAGGAGAAAAGAACAAACCGTAATGTTAATATAAACAATTTATTAGGTAGACATAGCTGTTGTGTCTTTTTGATCATTTGTTATTATTATTATTAAAAGATTATTAATATATTGAATTATTTTAAAAATATATATGTCATCACAACGCAGATTTAAGTAAGATATTCCAAGTTTATTAATGCAGTATGATTTTATTACAATTCAACCCTTTAGACAACCACTTGGCTTCTGTTACAGCTTGGAACAAGACTGTGAGAATTCTATTTATTATGCTGGAGCATGTGTATGAAGGCAAGTGCCTGAGCAGGGTAATGCTGGGTACAACGACTTGGCTTGCACTGCAGCTCCATTTTATTTCAAATGTTTTGGGTGGTGGTCAGACCGAAACAATTCCTGTTCCTCCCATCAAACTTAGTAGAGCAGTAATACACCGACATGCTGAAAACATTCACCAAACTGCTCCCACAAAGCATAAAAATTATATTAAAAGAGAATATAACATTTGGATTCCCCCTAACTAATCTAGTAATCTAGGACAAATTATTAAAACATCAGGACAGTCATTGCCTCCATTATTGCCACTCCATCACAAGTTATATTCAGCACTGTTCTGGCAGAATGTAGTCTTATTCGTCTCATTGCCCCTGCTAAACCCAGATTTGTCTGTCAGAAAGCCATATGGCAAAATCAGAATCATTTATTCTGAGAGTACACTTTCACTACTTAAAGATGCAAATACATTTTGCGCTACACTTAGATAGATCAACTATATTGTCGTGGCTCAGTTCAAGTACACGGCTAAGAAGTCTCTTAGATTTGTGTATGTTAATATTAAGCTTGTGTTTGGTATATTGGCCATAGAAACCCAAATGTACAAGATTAATAAGTGTTGTGTATTTGTTGGCTTCATACATACATAAATACAAACATGTATGTATGTATGTGTGTGTGTGTGTGTGTGTGTGTGTGTGTGTGAGAGAGAGAGAGAGAGAGTGAGAGAGCG
>JAYDZG010000015.1:19087429-19098430 GCA_034509265.1 Microcambeva bendego | reverse complement strand
CACACACTCACACACACACACACACACACACACACACACACACACACACACACACACCTACACACCTAGTACCTAAAGTGAACACTTCTTTATTTTTGCCCAAATTTCACTTGATAATTTGTCGAGTAATTCAATCTAATAAAGCTCTCTTGACTTATATAAGTCCTAATATTTAATTAATTATTAAATAAATCTCATACAATATTGCTAGACCTATAAATAAAACAAGTGCCCTAACCTACATTTTGGGCTAGTATATATATGACCAAATGGTGGATTAAAAAAACTAAGCCTAGACTAGTTCATTTTACACTCTCTCACTCAATTTCTTATTAGCATTTCCAATGAAGGTTGTGTGAGGGTGCTGGAGCCTATCCCAGCTTTTCAATGGTCGCAAGGCAAACAGAAACCCTTGACCTGTAGACTAATGCAGTGTCTCCAACTGGCCTGGCTGAAAGAAACCAAAGCTCTTGATGGTGATCATGCAAAGTCATACACTATGGGATCGAACCCAGGACCTTCTTGCTGTGAGGCAACAAGGCTACCCACATGTTCTCCATGGCACCCCAATTTCATTTTAGTCAGTTTTATTTTTGAACATAAGTAAACCACTCACATGTACATCAGTTTCCTTGGTGGGGGGAACAAGTAGACATGGCCAGAATTACCTGAAATTTTTAATTTTAAACTTCTTTTATTCTGTTGCTAGATAGTTTGTTTACTGTGTGTGCGATCCACTCATGCTCACAAAACAAACAAACAAAATATATTTAGATTGTAGGTAAGTAAAATAGGAGCCAACAGACTTTGAGAGGAGCCAACAGACTGGAGAGTTCAGATAACATAGATTTCTCGTTTGAGGTTTGACTCACACTTGCTCATTAATTTGTCAGTGCTATGTGTCAGAACAAAATTGTTGACCAGTGGGTTTTCAATCACTAAAATGCCTTTTAAGTACTTAAGGGTATGCGTGCACCCTCAGGCAAAATCATCATAATGATGCACTCTCTCATGGTTCTCATTGTTAATGTCATTTGGGAAATATAAGGACCCAAGATGCAGTTGTAAGCCATCAAATTATAGTTTAATAATAAGATAAACCCAAATAACATAACAAAATAAAAATGTTAAACAAAAACAAAAGAAGTTAAGAAAACCAAAAATCCAGGATCGAACTGGTGAAGTCCGGTTGCCACTCAACACAAGTACCTTGCAGCTCGATCAATGGTGAAAGGGCTGCAGATAAAAGAAAAGACAATTATTAAAGAAATAAAGGAGGCAGTTTTCCCACTCATCGCCGGAGCAAGCTTATCGGGCGTATGAATCCGTACAAATTAGGAGGATGTGTCAGCGCTATGAGTGACGGAGTGCTGGGTTGCTTGTGGGTGGTCCTGGAGGGGCTTCACGGCCCTGCTAATGATCCAGATCACCTGGATGATGGGAATCGATGCATCCTAGCAACAAGAAAGAGCTTAAGATGGACCTGGAGGTGGCAGCTTCTGGACGGACATTCACGGCCATGAGGACTCCCTACTGACCCTAACCAAAGAACTTAAGTATCTTAGATCTCCTGATTGGACACTTCTGACCCCTGTAAGCAGGCCCAGAAGATTTCAGAACTGTTTCTGTCATGGACGCCCCACCAGGAGCCTCAGAAGCTCGACACACACTGGGAATGAAGGAAAGGAGCAGCACCACACACTGGCTGCAGACGGCTTAAGTAGAGCTGTGTCATGTGCGGGCCGTCTTAATGAGCTGAGATCTAATGAGCTCAGGTGGAGGGAATTTTACATACATAGATTTATCATCATCTATTAGGCTGGAACTGATAGACTGGCATTTTAAAAACATTTTTGATGGTGATTTAACAGGCCACATTGTTGATTTGGCATTGTTTTTACACCTGATGCCCCTTCTGACACCAAAATGTTTGACTTTTACTCTTGGTGCCATATTAGCATTTACAAACATGGCAGAGTCAATTTTATATAGTATTTTATATGTTAATTGTGATAACATAGCTCCATTTAATGTACACAGACTAATAAATAGTTTTTCAAATAGGTATTTTGTCTTTTAATTAAGAAAGACCATTTTGCCACTTGAAGATAAATAGTTAAGGGACTGTAGCTCCAAGTCTTTCTTATCCAAATTAGCATTATTAGGTGAACTTTAAGCAAAGCTTGAGAAGGTAAAATTGAATCATAATGCTACTTAATATTCTTATTTCTACATAGTCTTCATAATTACTAACACAATGGTATTTTTATCTGAGTCCAGGAGGAGAACCAAGTCCACCAATTTGTACGCATTCTTTGCTGCAAGAAAAAAAGTTTGAAATATTGATACCATTTGTTTTGTCTTTAGTCACATTGTTATAATTTGGTTTTCATTTTTACTCTCATAAAAAGTGAGACATGTAAAGTTATTTTTTCCCATGAGCTGTTAAGTTAAACTGCATTTTTATTTATGGAAGGAAAACAATAAAAATGGTTGACAGAAGTTATCTGTCAGTGTTTTAGTAGCTTTTGTAAATGTATATTTTATATAAAAAGGTGCATCATTGTTTTAGTTAAGTCTACTAGGATTTAGCAATTGAAATATACTTGAAGCAGGGTGTTACTTTAGTTTAGTAATGTTTTCTAACATTACAATTTCTACTTCAATTCAGACTGACCTGTGAGAAACAGTTACTTCAATACATTTGGAAAAACTTTCCTCTTACTTATTAAAGTAAATATTCCTACACATATTTTCAGTAAATGCACCTGTTTATGTTTGTTTGTTTGTTGATTAGGATTTTAATGTCATGCTTTACACTGAATTGCATTCATGACAGGAATTACACAAGCTTAATCAGTACACGTTTATTTCAAACAGTCATGGACAATTCACCTGGAGTTCATCTCACTTGCATGTTTTTGGACTGTGGGAGGGAAACTGGTGCACCCAGAGTAAGCCCACATAGACACGAGGAAAACATTCAAACTACGCACAGAATCGACCCGGACCATCCTTCTTGCTGGGAGGTGAACAGCAGCCTCTGAAATCTGTGCCCACTAGTTCCTCTTGTTACGATTATAAAAATGGGGTTTATGGGATAATTAGTTCGATCGCGCGTGCGTATATGTGTTTGTGTGTGAGGTAGAGAGACAGACAGAGAGAGAGAGAGAGAGAGAGAGAGATGCTCTGGCTTTCTGCAGTTGGACTTTCGGCGATGTTCAGACTACTAATTCAGCTCCTAGCCGACGAAGCCTGAAGAAGCTGCGGTCCCGGAATACCTTCCCCAGCCACATCCACACCTCTCAACCGTCCATTCATTAAGTGAAGCTCCAAACTTGTCCGTGGAGGTGCCGGGTGCTGCGTGTGGTGTTTGATTCACCCCTCGCGAATCTGAGTCGCTAATTAATTGCAAACCAAACGAAGGGACGCCGAACTGAGCCCTGCCGAAGGAAGCGCAGGTGCTGGTTTCTGGAGCTCGCCTCGCCCGGCTTCCGGACCTCTTACGGTCATTTTCTCTTCTTCCAAACCGCTGCGTAAAATCTTCGTGGGATCCAGTGGGATAATTACCACGTTTTATAAGCATCTTGCTTGCAGGTGCTGTTGCTGTGAAATCGTGCTGCGGCGTCATTGAAACCCCGCTTTGTGCTCGAGATGGTTCAGTCCGCGTGTGCGAGACCGCTCTTGACGCGTGGGGATTTTTCCGAGCGCCGACGCGAATCCGATCTTCCCGCTAAACGCGAGTCATAAGAGCGATCGCGGCCGATAAAGACTACAAATCCCCTGCCATGGGCTCCACTTTGAATTCGGACATAACGGGACTCGGAAGGACTGCGTGTGGACGTGCGAGGAAATCAGGGGGAATACAGATTTTGGTATTAATGAAAGCGGGAGTACCGTTGCATGTATGGAGCCGGCTTCTGCTGGTGTATTTTGCGCTGATTGGCGCGTCAGTTAACGGTAAGTTTGTGGCGTGCGTACAGTGAGGCGATGCGCGTTCTTGTCTTTATACACTATTTATACATGCAGTGCTGAAAAGCTTCGTGTATGCGTTTTACGCATTCTGGCTTTGGATGATTTATTCTTTTATTTATTATAGTAGTGATTTATTTGTTTATTACATTTTTCCAACGCAGGTTAAAGGGCATGGAATTGTAATTGACTTAAATAGTTTTTTCGTGTACGATAAAGATGCTCTAGGTAGTCTGTTGCTGTTTGCAATCCGCTGGTTTCAGATCCAACCTTACATGCTGAGTGATGATAAACGCTCATTAACATCAGCTCCAGGTAAAACATAAATTAAAAGTGCACAACATGTTTAATTCAACTGGTTTCCGTCGGATTTGTACGTGCGTATGCGTGCCTGTCTATGTGCGCCAATGTGTGCGTGAGGAGGCGAGAGAGTTTAGGACGGAGGCGTGTATGCGGGGGTGTATGGTATTAACGGGCTAAACAAAATTTTAGTTCTAACTTCATTTTTCTTAACACATATTACATTAACCGCAAACCAATTGCGAAATATTTGTTCTGTATTGGCACATGGGTATACCAGAGCAAAGTTCGGGTGGTAAGACCAACTTTTGATTGGTTGTTTACATGGATGGACATGTAACACAAGTGTATCTAAATTAAATAAATGGTTCCCGTTGTTCCACCTGCTTCATTATTTAGTTTCAGCTCAGTTCAGTCACAATCACTGCAAACTAGGTAGCCTATCTTAACTCAGTGATTCATCATTGAAAAGCTCATACCAATCCAACTAGTTGTATCCCGTTGCTGCACAGTCATGCAGGTTTACATCATCCCGGTTTAGCCAGCTGCCCAACAACTGCACATTTATTGTATTAAGTGTTGTGTCGGAGTGTTGTGTGTTTGGCTTCCCATCTCCAATTGGACCCAAGTAAACCGGCCCCAAGCAGTTGCCCTCCTTTCCCATGGAGCGGCACCAAAGCTTCACCATACCGCAATAAAACCAGCTATAAACCCTTATATTGACTGAGTTTATATACCAAACGCTCTCATAAAGGAAGCCGGCGATCTTGATAGGGATGTTGGAAGGAGAGATACACAGCAAGCTAGAGTTCGGGACAGTGTTTTTTTTCCTGCTCTAGTAAACCTACCAGACCAAGCAATTACCTGGTAAGTTGAATTAGGTGTTTTAGCAGGAGAATTACCCAACTGTGTTAGAATGTGGACATCCTGAACGGGAGTAGTTCTTGGATAATTCAGGACCAGGGGCTTTTGCATTCATTATTATAAACAGTTGTGATCACATTTCCCAAAGCTTAGAAATACATTTCAATACCCATCACCCTGATTTAATCAGAAATGCATATTTCAAATTCACAGCTAATAATTCCCTGCCAAAACTGCAAATCCCTAATACTGAACTGCCGCCAAGTAATTATACTGGGGGTAAGTGTTGTGCTATGGATCTGCTATTAAGTTATTTGAACTTGTTACACTGTTATTTATTTATTTATTTATTTTAATACAGCTCATTACACTTTTTTCTATTTATATCTGTTTTTATTAATAACATGGTTTGATTATTTATAACTAACACACACACATACACACACACACACACACACATAAGCCAACAAGTTAGACATGTTAGTCATGCAGCTCATTGTAAGATGTTTGGTCACTGGCACACTGTCCCATGTGGAGTAATTGCTGGTCACAGATTTTAGACAGTGATCTGTCCCAAATTCTTGATGATACTCAAATCATTGAATGCAGCATGACAACTGCATATAACATCTTAATTTTGGGACCAATGTTGAGTACTTTGATATAAAATAAAACAATAACAAACAAACTACTTCCTATAATTATTAATAAACAAAATATTACTAAATTATTATAAACAATTATCTATAGAACAACAATACAATGAATTGTATTGCAACAATGCTTTATTTGCAATGACCTTACCATTTGAAAAATAAAAAAGTAAAAACAAAACTTCAATTAGTCAATTTGGTTACTACTGCAACACCCCCCACGGCTTAGTATGAGTTTTAGATTTTTAGAAGGAATAGCTTTTTCCGAATGGTGATTAACATTCTTAATCAAACCATGGAAACTATCAATAATGCCATCCAGTGACTTATGGGCACTTTGAAGACACCATGCCATAATCTTGCATGTTCATATTTTATGAAAAGGTGGAATAGAGTATGTGAATTAGTGTACTTAATACTATTGCTACTGCATATTACTCATGCTAAAAGACTCGGAGCTGCTTACGGCTACTGGCATTGTGACTGCCAGCACTATACTGTATTTTGCACCTTATTTGTAAATGTAGCAGACAGTGCTACCTTGCACTCTCCACTGGACTGATTATATCATACATCGCATATGTTGCACTCCACTCACTGAACTGTTTATTGAGTTAAATATTCAGTTTATTTTATATTGTTTTTAATAAGGAGAGCACACTGAATGTCATTGTACAATGACAATAAAGGTATTCGTCACTGCATGAGATTCTCTTCTGCATATGGTGTTAACACACTTAATATTATATGTGGAAGGTTTTTTAAATGTTCACTTAAATAATGGTTGTACAGATAGATCCCCCTGTGGTTGACACATTGAAGAATGGCCTAAACTTTAATAACGTAGATTTGGCTTTACTGTACAGTAATTGCAGACCATTTCATACAGGTAACGTAAGGCTTGATAAATGCTGCTCATAAAACTAGCTTTTAGCTTGTGTTATAGAAAAATGAAGTCTATATTATATGACTGTTAGTGCTATAAGGAGACATGCCTTCGGAACAGCTTTATTTCATTTTGTCATGCAGAGCCTTAATGGCTAGTGCTGGTGTATTAAAGCATTCCTATGAAGGAAGACTTAAGTCTCATAGATAGATTTACGAGGTAAAGAGGTACTTTACAGAATAATACAAAACATTCATTGTTTTCCTCCCTTTTTTCACCAAATCCACACGTCCAACTGGAGCTTACGGCTCTTTGCTACTGCCACCCTCAATCAGGGCCCCACGTCCCATCAAGTCCTCAGTCACTTTTCACCTACCATGAATGGGGTGCAAAGTTACTGGCATGCATGAGCAGCCACCTCATCACAGGGGCCTTGATCAGTCAGTGCCACCCAATAAAAGAAACGTTTGAGTGATGGTTTATTCTTAGTGATCTTCAACTATTGTGACTGGAGAGCAAAGGTGCTTTGTTTTCTCAGAGCTACAAACCACCCTAAATATTTTTGTCAGTAAATAGGATGCTAGTTGTACACTGATTATTTTGATTTACCAAATATCTGTTATGAATTTGAGCTTTTAAATATCATTATGTAGAGGAGCCAAAGAAGTGCTTGTTAGGATTGATGGTTATTTCTGAATGCATTATTTAATGCATTATGATTTTTTTTGACCTGCAGATCTGGCTTCCATTATTTGTCTTCATTATAACTCTGTTAGTGGCTTTATGTTGCTTCACTTGCATAACATTTAGAGTGCAGGTTGTGATACCAGTATCAACAGTTGCAGTCTTTAGTGTGACCGACAGCTCTTTCTTCAGGGGGTTTTCACAGCTGAATGTCAGTGCTAAATCCAAAAGGCTTATGGGGCCAGCGCTGATATCCAAACAGTGCTACACAACTGGTGGTAGAGATATGTCCTGACAGCCACGCAATGTTGTCCTCACTAGGCGAATTAACACCTGTTCTTGTGTTTGTTCTCAGTGGAGTAATAAGGAATGCTAAACAGAGAAGACTACTGAGTCTGATTTGAGATGAGCTTTGTTCTATGAAATCCAAAAAGTGTGTATGAAAGTAACATTTAGCTAAATCACTCTTGTTTATACTATTGGGTTGAGTTAATTAAAATTCATTTGTCACACTAATGACAACAAGCAGTATGTGAACCTGTTCTATAGTAATATGCATAAACACACAGCAAGAGTTTATTGGAGACTCTGAATTGAGCCTTGTGTCCGTTGAAGAGCTGGGATGGGCTCCAGCACCCCTAACCGACCCTAATTAGGAAAAGTGGTTTAAGGAAATGAAATGAATATTACACTGCTTTATACTGAACATGCTGTGCCATACTGCACCATTAGTGAATGTTAAAAGCTTGAAACCTGACTGAAGTGAAGTTAAATCACAATTGACCTTCAAGACATTCATGGTTAAAAATCCGAGCTGATTTGTTGTGTCATCAAAACTTTCAACTCAGGTTAACTATGGTACAAATGAAACCAAATGTAAACATTGGTTTGTCTTACTTTTGTTTATTGTGTACATTTTTGTGTAATTTAAAGGATACCACAAATCCAGACTAACACTTCTAGAAAGAAAACGGAAAACTCAATGCTCTGATGTTTTACACTATCTCACTGCATTTTTTTAAGTCATATGTTTGACTTGGACTTTATATAATATAATATATGTGGCTTTTTTGTCAAGAGCACATAAGCTTGACACCACAAAATGACACAATTATGAAAGAATCAATTACAATATTTAATCAATTTTAAACAGAGTTCTTCCTCATGCACTTTTTAGACAACACCTTAGAAGTTCATATTTAAGAAACAGTGTTAACTTAAAATTAACAATGCAACTTTTTTGTCTTTAATTATACCTTCAAAACCTAAAGCTGCTCTATTAAACTACGGTATAGCTGTAAATAAAAAAAATCTATACTGTATGGGGAATTGAAGCCTGCATACTGAATGTACCTTCATACCACCCAGCACTAGTATTGTTTTATATTTGTTACAATAATACAGATTTTTAACCTGTATTTGAAAATGTAATAAGTAAGGGACTACAAAGCGGCTTAATTGATGCACTGATCAATTAAGTCATTGTCATTGTCTGCCTGTAAAAGTTTTGCATGTGCTCCTACTGTTCTCACGGAGTTCATCTGGGTACCAGTTTTCTTGTACCTTCCAAATACATGCATTATGTTCCTTGGCTTCCTTTAAATGACCCAATGTGTGAGGGAGTCAGTGAATATGCAAGTGGTTTTGTTCTCGCCTTTTGTGCCTAGTGTTGCTAAGTGGTGTAGGACCCATGTGGACCCTAGCCAGGATGAAGTGGTTGGTGAAAATAGATGTATAAATGATTGGCTGTAAAAGCTTTACACATAACAATATAACAGTTTGCTGATTGCGCTTTCTGTAATTGCTTTTGTGTTCACTGTAAAATGATGATGACACAGCCATAATGCCAAAGTGGATGCACATATGCAAGAATTTAACAAAGGGGCAGTGCGTTCACATAGTACAAATTCCTTCTGAATAATCCTAATGCTAACAGTATCATCTCCTGAGCTTGTATTATTTCATATTTAGTTATTGGTTTTGTGCTGTTAATTGTTCCCAGCTTTCAACTTTGCATAATTTGGAGTGAGTAAGGTCTAAGTCATGCACATTAGTGTTTCCATTTAGCCTTCGTGCAATAAAAGAAAAATATTTTTTTTGCCTTGTGCCAGTGCTCCACAAGGCTCTGACTTTAACCAATGAATATTGTAGTGAAGAATTGGAATGTTGATTGCAGGTCGGGCCTTCTTGTCTGATGTTAAGACCAGGCAACACATGCTGGTATAGGGGGGCCTCTTTTATATTCTTAAAATTTATAATGAACTTATCACTAGGTGTCTATATATTCTTCCATATAATGTGTGTTTGAGCTGGAGGTTTTGAGCTGGATGTACTTGTAATAAAGACTATAGTTTATTTCTCACCCACATTAACATGTGTGATTAGTTTTGCTGAGAACAGACTCTCACATGTCTATTATCCAGTCTAAATAAAAGATTGTTAGCTGGAAAAACTTTAAAATATGGCTAACAGTGAAGATACATTTCTGATTAAACAATTACTCTGAAGCTTTTACCAATTACTCCATTAGTGAGCCATCAATTCTGATACCACCACTGCCCATTACCCATCTACATTAATAGTTTTTGCTGTCAGTCAAAGCAGAGTATCCTGATGTGGTGTACTTAGCAAGATGTGTAGAAACTGATGTGTTTTAGCAATTCAGTGTATCCAGTTAACCTGGCTGCATGTTTTTGGACTGTGGGAGAAAATTGGAGCTCCCAGAGGAAATCCACATAGACACGTTTAGAACATGTAAACTCCATAAAGGACCCGGTCTGTCACAGCTTGGAATCAAACCCAGTATATTTTTGCCGTGAGTGCTGCACACTTAGCCACCATGCCCTACTGACCAAAGTTTATGTTTCTAAAATGATTGAATCTTTGCCATGCCATGAAGTTGGTTAATAAGCAAACAAATTCTTGTTTTGTTCTTGACAAAGTGTTTGAATCGACAACAGTTTGTTCAGCAATTACTCAGTGAGTATTTAACAATTATTTTACTTATAATCTAATACTAATTAATTGGTTATATTTCAATATCTAAATTTGTTACATTAAAATAATTATAATTGTCCAATCTCAGTAATTTCATGATTCAGAAGATCGTTTTGATTTGCTTGTACTAGTGCTCATACATATCACTCTGATACCAGGCACTGATACCACTGAACAGCAATGTAAGCTTGAGGCACAATGTCAGCAGGTTGGACGTATTTAAGCACATGTAAGTGGAGTTGTTGTCAGTTACAGATGCAAAAAAAACCCTAAAAGACTCACAATGTAAATTAATGAAACTTTTTATTATATAACAATGGTGTTGGCATGGGTAGAAACCGGAGAACAGAATTCATGGACCGGAATATGGACACATGGGGAAAAATGCAGCTTCACTAAACTTTTCCAACAGAATGGCCAACAGAAAAGTTAAAATGGACAATACCAGTGTTACAATAATAACACAATAGAAACACAGAACAGTAGTAGGTTATAACAAAAAGCACATGATGAAGCTGTTTGGTTGAATCCAGATACATAGCCTGGTCCTTTTCTCTGTTTTTTTCTACAGTCTGTGTTTGTGTGTGTGGGGGGGGGGGCATTGTGAAATGAAATATTTTAAAGATGGACTGTTATATTATATAA
>JAYDZG010000015.1:19069999-19081971 GCA_034509265.1 Microcambeva bendego | reverse complement strand
ATCACAGGTACCTACAGGACAATTCAGTGTCTCCTATAAACCTGGTAGCATGTCTTTGGTCTGTGAGTGGAAACCGGGGGACCCGGAGGAAACCCACACGGACACAGGGAGAACATGCAAACTCCGCACAGAAAGGACCTAGATCGTCCCACCCGGGGATCAAATCCAGGACCTTCTTGCTGTGAGGCGACAGTGCTACCCACTACCCCCAGGTTTTATTGTATTTTTTTTATTTTTTTTTTGTAACTGTATTTGTGTTGTTTTTCCATGTTACATTTATGTTATGTTTAGTGTATATGTGTAAAAGAATAACAATTATTTCACACTAACCTAAAATATATGCAGATCAATGGGACTATGGAATGATGCAGTTAATTACTGATGCAATAATTCCATGATTCAAATAGATTTGAGATGTAAAATGAATAGATATTCTATTTTAACAGTGGATGGCACAGGCGCTATACACCCTGCCTGGTTGATGTCACTGGCGCTATATGCCAGGTTTCCAGGTTTTGGTATTTTTCCAATATTGTTTTGCATAATTTTTACTTACCTCAGAAATAAAGATAAAAAATAAAAGTAAACGCTGGAAAAATAATTTGTGAACCCAATTTTGTAAATCATATTGCATCATTACATCCCTATAAAGAATACCTTGAAACTCAAGGACTTTAAAACTCAACGCCACTCCCAGAACCAATTGATGTCATATTTCATGGTACATCTGTATTCGCCTTGATTAGAGTCACAAAAAAATTGGAGCCACCCATGAACATTGGCCGGAGGGCTTAAATACACCATGGACTGCAAATCCTTTTTAAGCTTTTACACAGTCATTCATTTACCCAGGGGCAATTTTAAACAGCCAACCCAATTTCTAAAAGTTTTAGCAAGATAAAAGAACACCAGAGTACTCTGATTGACAGCCAAGGTTCCAGCCCAGGTCCCAAGGACCTCTGTGCTGCGTGGCATTGTGATACCTGCTGCACCGATGTACTACCCAACAGAATATAAAGCTGAATATATTTAGGACAGTGTAGTCAGTATTCAGCTATGAATGCCTTTCTAAAGGTATTCTGCCCATCCCTGGTGTTAGTGCAGATGTCTTAGATGAGAAATGAAGTGAGAAAAAAAGAATGGAATAAGCTGTGTGGCAAAGCTGGTGATTTTGAGAAGAAAAGAAGAGGGAGGGAATATTGAGTGCATTTTCTTATTAAGATTCTGTCCTCTACCTCCTCTTTTCCATCCATGTTGTCATGGGGATGCCATGAAAACCTCTTTGGCCTGAGCAGTCAACAATAAACAAACAGGGCCGCAGTGGTTGTTCCCCCCTCCTCTTCTCCAACCCCTCAGCCCTCGTTTTCAAGGAGTGGGAGGATTATTTAGAAAGAAGCTAAATAAACTTGCTCACAAACATGACCTTGCTCCAAGCTGGGAAAAAGGCTGTGCTCTACATGTCTATTAAACGGATGCAGTCTCAAAGCAACAAAAATATCAATCGGGAGTAAATTAGCTTCTTCCCCTTGAGTTTCTATTTGGACACATGTGCACACTTGTTTTAATGGTTGACGTTTTAGCCACACACACCGCTAACAGGCATATGATTTTAATTCATAAAACGTATATATATAATAAATCATTTTGTGGAAGTAGTTTGGAGACGGTCCGCACAGACTGCTTACTCCATCCTCACTGAACATGCTTGAGATTAAAAGTCATTGCCCAGACATTTTCTCCATGAGTGCCAGATATAAGCTTTTCTAATTGAATAGATACACACTTCCCACAGAAACATTCCTAAATTTTGTTAAAATCTGTGTAGCCTAGCGGTTAAATTACTGTAGTAACCATTGGTAAGTGGTTCAATTTGCTGTTGTTGGGCACTTGAGCAAGGTCCACATCCCTCACTCGCTAAGACAGTACACTATCACAGTACTGTACATTGTTTTGAATGAAAATACTAAATGCTAAAAATGTAATTTAATGTAATGTTGGAAAAGGTTTCCACAAATGACTGGAGGCTATTTTAATTGCAAATTCATATTGATACCATTTGTTTTTTGGAACTGAATGTTCAACAAGCTGATTGTTAGGTGTTCACATACTTTTCAACACACGGTGTCTGTCAGAAATGTAGTGTCACACTCATCCCCTTTTGAAATTCTGCTCCTACAAGAAGCACAAATCTTTTCCTTCTGTAACATTTGTTTGCAAATATCTTAATCACCTTAACATAACTGACACCAATTGCGATCATGTATGACCACGTTTTATTTAGATTGACTATTCATAGTAAAATATATGTTTGCTGGACTAAGGGGAACATAGTTTCTTCATTTCTTTGTTCATCATTTTGCTGAAGCTAGGTCCTTTGCTGGTTGGTTGAGGCGCCTACATAAGGGAGGGTTGATTCACAGATAGTTGTGCTTGACTATATACACAGTACTGCTTTCTATAAGACTCATTTATGACAGATGAAATCAGTTACTGCTTACATGTTTGGAAGCAAGATAAAGTATGGCTATAGTATCGGCCAGGGTGGGGGTCTGACCAACAGTAGATGTTACATTTGGAGAATTGAACAAGACTAGACTAGTAGGGGAATTTGAAAGCACAAAACTACAATTTCTGGCTTAAATGTAGTATAATATGTTGCAAAAAACATGAATAAAGCATTGATCTGTTTGGTCAGAAACACAAGTCTTCCCAAAGGAGTGGAGGCTGTCATAGTTACTAAACAGAGGAGTTGTCAGATCTATATTAATACCATTATTTTAGACCAGGATGTTCAGCAAGCTGATTGTCAGGTGTCCCCATACATTTGACCACATGGTGTCTGTCAGGAAATTCTGTTTTAACGAGAAAGCTAAATTCTATTGAGTTCCCTGTGTGGAATGAATTAATGTATATCCGAATCACATTGACATGACTGACATCATTTGCAGTTCAGATGCATACTGATATGAAGCATTCACCTTATGTCAGTAAGAGCATATCTGATTAGCCACTTGACGTGGATGCATAATTAATGCAAACCTGGTGCAGAGGTGTCAGAGTTAATATGTGTGTGTCTTTGTACATGTGTGTGCAGTAAATTAAATTATATAGAAGATAAAAGTTAAACCATTAGCTACAATGTAAATACTTTTATTGTTTTGTCACATGGCTCATGTTTGCCCTATTAGCCACCCAATTCACTGGAAGAAGATGACATGTTGCTGAAGTACAGCCTATTATTTTTCCTTTCCACTGCATTAGCCATTACATACTAGCACTGACCAATGTCCTTACACAATACACATTAACCTAATGTATAGCCTGGCACTGGAAAGCTGAGTCTGCTGATATTAATTTAAATTGTAAACATTCTTAGGTTAATTTTGGAATAATGGACTTTGGAAATAAATTCATTGGCACAATGATTGGCAAGTAGTTGTTCTCAGGAAGATTTGTGGTCTCAAGTCGGTCATTTATTTCCCTTGGGAGGGCAGATTTGGATTCAACTTGCCTTTTTGGGTTTGGCCTGTTAGTGGGAAGCTAGTGAACTGAAGGTCATTGATTGCTGAGTGTTGAAACGTAGAGACAAGACAGATGGGAAGCACTTGGGGACCACTGTCAATGCCCATTTGCATCAGGGTAATAACTAGAGAAAGGTCTCTAAGCAAAGACATTACCGATAAGTAAATAAGTCAAACTAGACACTTGGCTTTTGCTCACTAGTTGGCAGAGAATAACAGGCAATGTTTAAAGAAATGCCATTAAGACAGAAGGGTAAACATGTAAAATCTGGCACAGTGACCAAGACAGCTTGGAGGGGTGGTTGAGTGCAGGGCTGAGCGATATGACTGAAAAACTCATATATTGATATGATCTTGATATAAGAAGTGACAATATAAAAGATAATCTAAACATAAATTACAATTGCAGACCAATGCCCAATTCAAAACACAAAATATTGTCATTCTGATAAATTCTAAGTCTTTACAATGTTTATATATTGTATTATTACACAGCTGTTTTTGTTTTCATACTGACAATATTCATATCAAACAAACCATCATGGTCGCATTTATGCTGCTCCATTTAACTTCAGATAAATAAGCTTCTAAAAAAATCCAGAGAATATTTAAGATAATGCTTTAAGGTAATGCTTTGCTATCATTGCAAAATGAACTTGCTCATTAAACTGCAGCACTGTGACCCAGATCAACGACATACCCTCATGCCCAATATGAGGAACCGCTGATCGTCAATCCCGGCCACCCAATCAAGTCCCCAGGCACACCAGAAATCACTTTAGGTCCCATAATAAGCAGTAAACACAGGTAAACACAGGTTGTTCCATTTCTGTCCCCCATCCCCACCGACAAATCCCCCTCCCCTTCTGAGCTGGTACAGTACATCTCACCCTCCTCTTCTTGGAGTTACTGAGTTATACAGTGTGGAGACTTTCATCTGCTGTGATCCCAGGCATCCCTTTGATCAATTTTTTAGTTCCTTTTTCTTTCGTTTTGCATTTTATTTGTGTATAACTTACTTCTCAAATAAAACTGAAAAATGAAATATTACTATAGATAAGAGCACAGTGCCCTGATTCGATTCTATTTAATACTTTGTTTGAAAAGAGTTTTTAAGATAGTGATTCAATTTGCATATGTGCGCTAGAGAAATCATCATGCGCCACGCCACGCTATTTTTAACATTGTGTAAGAAGTAATATAGAATGTACCGTATATTGTTTTGTGTGATATACCTCTTAGCTCTAGTTGAGTGGTATTGGAAGAAAAGACAAATCTTAGAGGAAATGTGCGTTGAGACTTGATTAGTTCAAGGCTTGTTCAAGCTGCAGCTCATACACATTTGGGATTTTGAAAAGAAAAATTGGGAGATAAGGTATGGGGTCTACGAAAAATCTTCTCTTACACAGTTCCTTTAGATTCCTTGTGGAGTTCATGTGTCGGGTCATAATATTGACAGAATTTTATGCACATGGTTGTGATACCTTAGACCGATGGAAAAGACCAAGAGGTCTGGGCATAAAGATACAGACATATCAGACATGGCTTTATGCCAAAGTCAGTCCACTTATCTGATCCAACCGGTTCTCCATGTCATCTTTGGGTGAAGTGGGCATGAAAGAACAGAGCAGTGTCTTAACCAAGAGATCCACTTTAATATGTTGCCTTGGTGAGAGGATTCATGGATGGAAACACAATTTTGTCTCGTGAATCTTATCTGAAAAAATCTCTCAATGCAGTACAGATACTGAGTCAACATTGGCAGCACTGTGCTTTGCAAATGGATTATTTAGCTGTGTGTGCATAGAGTTTAGAGATTTATCCAGGTCAACAAACCAACATGCCACCCCATAGAGTGGCATTATCCTACAGTGCATGTAATTGTGTAGAGTATTTTGGCATTAAAGGGGTTGAACAAATGCAAGCTGCTGGAAACCCATTCATTAATTAGCTTTTTTTAGCTATTCATTTATATTCTTATCTTTCTAATAATTTCCAACTATCTCTCTCCCTCCATCTCTCGCGCTATGCTCTGATTTCTGGCCCCGGACACTAAAGGATTGCTGTCCTGCCGGTGTGTGGCACGGCAGCAATCGATTCATCAATGTGTCATGCCAAGACGCTGCGGCCCTGTAGCAACAAAACAACAGCAGAAGCAAAACAAACACGATCAGACTCCAGAGGTGGTCTCAAAAGTCTTGCTAAGCAAGGTCAAAGTGCTCCCCTGGATTCACTGCAAGAGCACTAACAGGTTGAACATCCAAACACATGAGTTACCAGCAAGCACTCAATTATTGTCTGTTATATCACTCATACACCTGATCATAAGCTTGTTGGATTAAAAAAATGAAATCTCTGATGACCACACAGTAAAAGCGCATTAGTGTGGCTGGTCACTGATGAAAGAAGAAGTTCCAGTTTAATCAAAAGCAGCTCAATGAGGATCTGTGTGTTTCTTTCAACCAAGGTTTCCTTAATGTCTTATAGACACTTTACGGAAGAGTATGACTAAAACCAAGCAGGTATTTATGGACTATTTTGAAGCATAATTTACCATCAACCCACTTTTATTTTGTTACTTGGATTTGTGATTTCTGCCTTACAACAGACAACTTGAATGTGCCATCTAATTTTAGAATGCTATTTAACTGAAAGTTTTCCTGATAATGTCCAAATGTATTGATATCAGTTAAGATCTACCCCCAGTATTTAGTCTTCTGAGAAGACTTTTGAGAATTCTTCAGGTATTTGTGATGTCAGAAAATTAGACAAAACAGTTTGGATTGTAATTGATGTTCCACTTCATCCCAAAGGTGTTCGGAAAGGTTAAGGTGAAATTCCATTCACTCCAAACAGGACAAACCTTTCTAAATATGTTTTGTAGATGTTATTCCAACATTGTGATATTGTTACATTTTGATCTTCTACCACTGTGTTCCTCATGTCTATCTCTAAATGTAACTTAGACTAAGAGTGTTCATGTACAAAAAGTAATAATAATAATAATAATAATAAGAAGAAGAAGAAGAAGAAGAAGAAGAAGAAGAAGAAAGTGCTGTAAAAACTCTTAAAAGCAAAGCTATGTTAAAGCTTCTTCTGCCTAAAAGGTGTAGGAAGTGCTCTATTATCAAGTCAGCTGTATCCTAGTGGTTAAGGTACTACTAATCAAAAATATGCCGGTTCAAGCCCCACCACTGCTAGGTTGCCACTGTTATGCTCTCGTGCAAGGCACCTTAACCGTCATTGCTCAGACTGTATACTGTAACTACTGTAAGTCGCTTTGGATAAATCTGCTAAAAACTGAAAACTCCTGCTTTGCCACCCAAGTGCCCCAAGTGTTTATTTATCTGGTTGTAATCCATTGCCTAGTGTAATAGTGTCTTGCCAAAATTTCTGAAGCCAAAGTCATTGCCTTCAAATAATTAAGAATGCATGACTGCCATTTACTGAATCAACTAAAAATAATATTCAGTAATATCTAGGATTAAAATAACCAAAAAGGTCTGCCATGAATTGAATGTCAACACTTAGGTCAACAAAGCTTCACATTTCCTTCAGCTTAAATGCACTCTGCTTTAGTACCAGCATCTTAAAGCAGACCAAAAAAAGAAACTCAGGTCAATGAATGTGTGGCAGAAATAGTTGCATACTTTAGTCCTGTCCGGAGCTGTCAGGATTGTGTGATGCAAAGGGAATTGTTGGCCATGGTAGAAACTAAAGTACTTTAGGGTTTTTCTTTGCTGTCTACACTTCACCCCCAGCACAGGTCACTCTTTGCTTTGCTGCAAGTTTTAAATAACTGGAGAAGCAGCTGGCTACATGACTGGAGGTCTTGAAAGCTTTCCAGTTTGACATGGAACACTGAGCGGGCCCAAAGTATCTCAACACAGATGGCTTGTCTCGGCGGCCGTGTCTGGCTGAAGGCTGCAGAAAATGCCCCAGTGAAAGAGCTGTCCAAAGTAGGTAGTAAAGCAGCAACAATGGCCGGAGTAGTAGAAGAGTGAGAGAGGCGTAGCAGCCAGTGTTAATTTTGACAGCAAATTTAGATTTAGTTTTAGTCTTTTGACATAATTTAGTCATCTGAGTTGTTTTAGTTTTAGTCTTGTTTTAGCCAACTAATTAGAGAAGAATATAGTCTACAGTCGACTAAAATATAAAGGGTGAAAATGTAAATGCGTTTTCAGCAGTTCACTTAAATCATTTGTCATTATATACACTTACACAAAATGAAACATTTTACCAGGTATGGAATATTATTAATGTTTGAATGTGCAATACACATGAATCAGATTTAACTTATCTCAAACATCTTTACTTACCTGACCTTGCTTATTGAGCAGATAAATAACAAAATATCAAGGAACAGTAGGTCTGATTTGTCTGAAAAATATATGCATTGTTCAGAACCAACTGCTTATTATGTTCTTTATAAAACTGAGTACTGTAAAAGCAGCTGTGTAATTATTGCAAGACAAACACCAAACATACAACAAAATAATCTATTAATCATTTAGTAATTCTCAGGTTAATTATTTTAACAGGTAAAGTTCCCAATACATTAGTTCCACCAGGGCTGCATTCTGTCAGCTATCAATGAGTACAAAAGATGTATTTGGTTCTATTAATTATAAGGAAAGCACATCACTCTAATGACTCTTTACACAGCGTATGGTTTATCACTATGTTAAATGAGAAATGTGTCCATATATCGGCTCTCCTCTCTCTCACACTCGAATTAACCTAGTCCCGTGAGTAAAGCCAATTCACAGTATATATTTACAAAAAAGTTCTGTGTGAGTGTCAATGACTAAAGTTAGTTTCTTACTTTTCATCTGTGTGATTGTCTGTAGTTCTATTTAGTCTTTGTGTGTTCTATACATGTTCTATTGTATTTTTAGCCTTCTTTCTACCACAAAAGAACAAATTTCTTCTCTTTGCTCAATAAAAGGCTTTAAATGAATAATCAGACCCTGATTTTACCCATACTATTTGCAACCCCTTTTTGTACTAGAAAAAAAGCATTGGAAGATTAAATGTGACAAATCAACATTATTCTTCTACATGTTCGATAATCCATGACAGAGTACAAACATTAGAGAAAAACATTTTTCAAAAGAAAAGGAAGTTGTGATGACTAGGCATGAAATGTGTATCAGGTGGTGTAGTCACGACCACGTTTGATGAACATGAATGCAGATCAGTGCAGAAGTTGACATGTAGGGAACGCAAAATGAACGCTGAATTCAGTGCTAACAAGATGTTGCACAAAGTAAATGTCAAGTCGCATATGGGTCATATGGTAACGCTGGGTGATAGCCATAGATGGACAAGGTGTAAATGATAATGAACATGCCAATTAAAACAGGAAACAGAAAAATCCCTGAACAAACACAGAATTATTTAAAAACATTATTTTATGCATCTTATTTTGTTACTTCAATATAACACATTCTTTTGTAAAACAACGTTTGACTTTCGTTTCGATTGCCACAAAAGAGCACTGTTCTGTCGTTCTGAGAAAAACCTATAGACTAGAAATACCTAGTCTGGGGTCTGGATAAATGGGAAGAACTGTGTCAGGAAGGGCACCCAGCATAAAAAACTATGCCAAATGTCAATAATGACTCCTAACGACCAGCCGACAAATTATTTGTTAAAATAAAAAAAAAAAACAAGATACATTTTATCTTCTTTGTCTTTGTTTTAGTTACTGGACATTCTGAATGTTTCAGTCCCACTCTGTTAAAAATGTTTGGTTTGGGAAGAAGGAGTAAATAACCTGATTCTCACTGTTAAGTGTGGAGAAGGGAATGTGACATTATGAGGCTCCTTATCCTACAACTGGAAATCTTGTTAGGGTAGATGGCATTGCGGACATAAAAACCAGGAACGTCTGCATTTCTCAAATAAAATGGGCATTTATTAGATCTTTCAGCCAGACAACGATTCAACCACAAAATGGTTTACCTAACACACAATAAAGAATTATAGCATCTCTGCCCCTTCATCTAATCCTCATTGAAAACCTTTGAAATAAGCTAAATAGAAGAGGTCACAAGAGAAGACCTAGGATCCTGGATAATCTGGATTTTTATTCCTTGCTTTATAATCTCTAGGCTTTTGTAATATGAAAAAACCTTAATAATACTACTAATAATATGATCTGCTTTAATGTGGTCCACACTCATTTTAAATCTAGGGCAGTTTTGCCTAGAGTTTAAATTGCTGAAGTAGGGATGAAAAGGTCCCAGGTTCAGGCTACACCATTGCCAGATTGGCATTGGCCAATTGAGCAAGGCCCTTAACTGCCTGAACAATATATTGAAAGTTGCTGCTAAATGCGGAAAATATTATCTTAAATCACCTATTAAAAAGTGTAAATCCTTACGTATTGAAAATGGCATATTAGATGACGAGTGTGACTGCGTGAAAATGATCAAAAATATGCTCTTCTGACAGAGACTTAAGGCAAAGATGTACAGCACCTAATAAGTGAGACTGCATATCTGACAAAGTACTTACAAAATAAAGGACCCTTAAGATAAGCTGTTGAGGACAGATATCATGTAAAATTGTTCTCAAACGCACTAAATGCATATAAAGGGTTTTATCTAAGAAAAGAAAGACTGAGCTAAGCTGTTCATATTCTGTTAGCAGTCCAGACGCCATATAAGGACAGTCTTGTTGCAGTATTGTTAAAGACTGAGCATTACTGTCACTGCCCTTTTGTTTCCAGGCCACAGCGTTTACTTTAACCATATTATATGACTGTGTTATAGGTGTAATATTATACGTCATTATTAGTTTGGGCTAAAAACCAAGAGTAACTGTGAATAAATAACAACTCTATGTGGCTACAAAGAATTACAAAAGTATTAACAGACTTTAACTCCAGAAGATCCTGGTATCATTGCTGACTTTACAACAATGAATATGTGCAGTAACTTGTACACATTAATGTGACATCTATATATATGTATATATATATACATAAAACACTGTTCGGGTCAGGTACAAGGTCTCTGGGGCAAAGACGCTTAGGGGATCCTTGACTTTTACACCCAACTAATCAGGTAGTCTGGTTTCTTCACACCTTCTAAAATATTGCCTAAAGGGTAAAAACCAGTGGGTGGCCTATGACTGTAGGTAGTAGTGACACAACATAATGAAATTCAGGTAGGGACCTGTCCGATTTAGGATAAATAGAAAGGTGACATATTAAAGTGAAAAAAGTATTGAAAAGGTGTCATGATGAGCCATGTGCCACAACACCGGATCAGTGCGTTACTGGATCAGTTTTACAACCTCACAGTGGGTGGACCACCTTACCGTGAATAAACCTTCATCCAGCATATTAAAAAATTAAAGTGAGTTTAACATCACACTGATGGCTAAGTGTCTAAGTCACTATACAATTGATTGGAAAGTTGTTGTTTCAACACAAATACCTCCAGCTTTTATAGCAGTTGGGTACAAAACAAGGTATTTAATTGCTTGCATTGCGGATTCAGTTACAATTGCAATTTACTCTAAATAAAGGAGCCTGCTAAATGTCATATGCAAATGTCAAATACACAGAGCAGAGAAGAAGGAAGGCTTAACTGTATCGTGCACAGACTTTTTGGAAGAACCTGTACTTCCTCAGATGTCCTCTCTCTTTCATTTTGTTTCTTTTCATCTTTTCTCATTCTTTATTTATTCTCATATTTCCTTTTTTCTATAGCGAGCCAGAACACTCAGTTATTACATTCCCCTCAAATCCTAACTCACAAATCAGGAATAGCATGCTATATGGATCTATAGATTAAAGAAAAGTGTAATTCCCTTGTCAAGCATCCAAAACCATTTTTGAATGGAGTTTGCATTTTCACAGTGTATTTTAAAAATGTTATTTATTTTTTTATACAATGAGGGAAATGTGCAGCATCATTTGACATAGTTTGTACTTTCCTCAGAAATAAAAGACATTCATTATTTGGATGAATGAAAGATTCGTATGTCTATGAAGATTATTATGTCTACAAAATCATATATTAAACCCAGGATCGTGAATCGTCACATCGTGGGTAGAGTGTATCATTGCATCTCTATTAACCAGACTACCTGACATAACATTGTTTGTATTGTACTGTCCATCATCAAGATGCGGGCAGACATCATCAAATGTAATTTATGTCAGAAATTATACAATTACATCAGATGCCTTTATAAAACAGAGAAGCTCTGCAGTCTGTCGGAAATGGATGGCACAAAAAAGGATTGTAAACACTGTGCCAGTACCTTCAGTTGCAAGCAGCAAATGTATGATTCTGTTATTTATTCACTTTATATATTTTGCACTTGTGAACTAGATGTTCACTGATGGTCATTTTTCTCCTCTTGTATGTACAGTATGTGATGTTTCAGACATGTTGGGTTTTGTCTGCAACTGGATCTCAAATACACCACCAC
>JAYDZG010000015.1:19030422-19044147 GCA_034509265.1 Microcambeva bendego | reverse complement strand
AAAACCCTACCAAGGTAAATAAACAATCTGTACCACCCAGCCTCAGCCCATGCTATTAACTCCTATATATAGTGAATTAATAACACTTTAGTTGTGCACTGTGAAGCAAATTGCCTACATACACAGCGTGAACAATATCTGCCAGTCATAACCATGAATTTAAGCTCATGACGCTGATAGAGATCCTAAAAGTGAATGATGCTTTTGTGTTTAGTTATTAAAGCTCCCAGAGTCGAAGTGAATATACACTCACTCACAAGAAACTGGTAAATTCATAAAAGTATAAATATACACATTTATATTAGACATCTGCTGATGTATTGTTATCTTTGTAGCAGAGCGCAAAAGTTAAACCATGAAATTACAACTCATCTAAGGATTATCTTTGGACTGTGGGAAGAAACCAAATCGGACATGGGGAAAACAAGCAAACTCCAAAAAAGATAGGACCCAGACTGACCCAGCTAAGGATCGAACCCAATTCCTTCTTGCTGTGAGGTGACAGTGCTAAAGACTGAGCCACCGTACCACCCTAGAATAAAACTGAAAAAAAAAAAAAAACATGGTGACTAGTGATAAAATAGGGACAAAGTTTATATTTTAGAAAGCGCTATCCTTTTTTCAAAGCTCTTCGATATGAGTTACTTTTAGATTCTTGAAACAATTGTTTCATGAACCTTTACTTCTCACATTTTAAATATCAACCTATTCTGTGTATTGTGTTGAAGTTGGTGCTCAGTGTCACAGCCAGCAAAAAGATATTTCCTGTACATCATGTGAGAGGATTTAATGCTGCAGTAAGCAGCAAACTGTGCCCAGCCTCGCTGTGAACGAAGCACAAAACGATAATCACGTCAAAGCCGTCTTACGGATTAAACCTTTCCAGCATGGGGGGTTAGAAAGTCTAGGCATAGCTGCACTCCATAACTAACAGTTCAGCACTGTTCATAGCCGACTTTTAAATGACTTTCTCCCAATATGATTCTTCTTTGGGATCCCAACCCACCCAGTATATTGTGTGAATGCTGAGCTCATTGGAATAATCAAGGACCAGTGGGAATAGACAGTAAAGTAATTGGTGTATTAAAACCAGTTGGAGGTAATGGGAAAGGTTGTGTTTGCTTAAGTGTGTAGACTGAGCCTCAGACTATTGTACAGAATGATTGATCACTGAGTTACTAAACAGCATTTGAATGTTGTGCCAACCCCCACACCCGTTTAAACGAAATTAGGTCTTCAATACTCAGCTTGACACACTAAATGGCCATAAGACTCTAATTCAAATAGAAGACTAAAAGTTTATTGTCCTATCCGTGTTCTTGATGTATAGAACATAAATCCACAATTAAATCTAATTACACTGGAAGCAGCTGAGAAAGTTTATTGGCATCACAAAACTGTTTTGTAGTTTTTTTGTAAATCACTGCAGGGTGAACTCAGCGGTGTGTACAGCACAGTGGCAAACACCGTGTGCAATCCTTTATTTTCAAAGAGGGATGATGGCTAATAAAGCTTAGTGCATTTTATCAGAGTAAAATAAAAATGAGTAAAACAAAAATGGCACTGCCTGGACAATTTGTAATGTGCACCTTGAAGGATGCTGAATAAACTTCAATTTAAATGCAGAGCCCATCTAAAGCAGTTCTAACAGAAAAGGTCTACAGTCACAAAATCAAGAGGATATACTTCTAGAGCAGGTTTATACATAGACGTGAAACAAAAAAAGTGTTGTGGACATAGTATGAAACAGACCCCAGTCCATGACTATCCCTATTGCTACTCAATTGCTTCTACACCTATATCAGCCAGACCAGATACAATAAAATAAATAAATAAACCTAAATAAAATAAAGCTACCGTTAGGGTCTGATCAAACCCCGCTCTGCACCAAATAACCTCCAAACCACTAGTCTCGATCGGTGTGATCCTCCACCCAGGAATTGAGGAAGACAACCATCAAGGCTCTTCTCAGTATTTTTACCTAACGTTCATTGCTTGTCTGAAGTTCTGAGTCTTTCTTTAGTTTTACATTTTTTACCACATCTGTATTTGTAAATACATATATAAGCAACAAACTGTGATGAACAGTGTATTCTGAAACCTTCCTATCAGAACCAGCAAGTTATTTACCTTGGCTACCCATCACCAGTTTGCTACTGTTTGTGCCTGGAGCCACTTTTGACTTACTGACCACATACCCCAAGAGCTGCAGTTTTGGAGATGGTCTGACCCAGTTGTCTAGCCATCACATGTTTGCCCTTGTCAAACTAGCTGAGATCCTTGTCCATTTTTCCTGCTCCTAACTTGGTTCTATTTACAGTGCCTTGCAAAAGTGCCCCCCCCACCCCTTGACATTTTTTCTTGTTTTGTAACCTTACAACCTGGAATTAAAATGGATTGTTTGTGGGTTTGCATCATTTCATTGACAGAACATGCATACAACATTTGGTATTTTTTATTGTGAAGCAGACAAAAAAATAGAACAAAATAACAGAAAACTTCAGTGTGCATAACTATTCACCCCCCCTAAAGTAAGTACATACCTTTTGCAGCAATTACATATGCAAGTCGCTTTGAATCTCTATGAGCTACTTCAAGTTAGATGATTCTTCATTTACAGGTTTCCCCTTAAATCACTCAAGTGTTGCTTTAGCAGTATGCTTTGAGTCATTGTCCTGTTGGAGGGTGAACCTCCGTCCCAGTCTCAAATCAGTGACAGACTGAAACAGGTTTTGCTCAAGAATATCCCTGTAATTAGCACCATCCATGTTCTCCTCAACAAAGACCAGTTTCCTAGTCCATGCTGCATGATGCAGCCACCACCATGTTTCACTGTGGGGATGGTGTTTTTGGGGTGATGAGATGTGTTTTTCACCAGGAGCTCTGCAGCTCCTTCAGGTTTACCTTTGGTCTCTGTGCTGCCTCTCTGATTAATGCCCTCCTTGCCTGGTCTGAGAGTTTTGTTAAGCAGCCCTCTCTTGGCAATTTGTTGTGGGACCATGTTCTTTCCATCTGATTATAATGTATTTAATGGTGCTCTGTGGGATCATCAGAGATTTGGATATTTTTTATAACCCAACCCTGACTTGTACTTCTTTGGAGATTTCATTGGTCTTCATGGTGTTGTTTGGTTAGTGGTGCATCGTGCTTAATGGTGTTGCAGCTTCTGGGGGCTTTCAGAAAAGGTGTGTAAATACTGACAGACCATGTGACATTTAGATTGGACAAATGTGGACTTCATTTCACTAAGCATGTGACTTCTGAATGTAATTGGTCGCACCAGAACTTTTTAAGGGCTTCATAACAAAGGGGGTGAATACATATGCACATGCCAATTTTCATTTCCACAATTTTAATATAAACCAACTATTTTGTGCAGCTGCATCTCATACAATTCAGATTAAAACAATTAAACACAGGTTTTAATGTAACAAAATAGGTAAAAAGTCGGGGGAAGGGGGTGAATACTTTTGCAAGACACTGTATAACTAATTAGGATATGTGGTTTAAGAAAATGAACTTACCATTGTTTCATACTGTTTTTTATTTGTATTAAATATCTAATTAATTCTCTTATTAAAGCAATATTCCTTGCTTACCTTAAATTAATTCATTGAAGTACAGCTGTAAATACAATGTATGACTCCATATAGACTTAAATATAGACTAAAACTTAAACAGACTTGAATTATATGTGTATTTGTTTCAGTGTTTTGGGGAAAAAATTCTCAGTTTGATATATTGCTCCCAATTTGTGATCAGTGTAGCTGTTGTTTATTTATTTATTTATTTTATTTAACCTTGTTTGTTTTATTTCCATTTGTATTGACCTTTAGAGTTTGAGTCACATTAAATGTGCATCAGTTTTTATTAAAGATATTCATCTGAAGTAACCAGAGGGCATTTTGGGTGTGACTGGGCATGTGTAGTAGTTGTGTAAAGGGAGATAAATGAAACACAAGTTCTCAATTGTGTGTCATCTCTTCGGCATCTTTTTGAAAAATGAAGAGACACAAAGAGAGTCTCCCTCTCGGCAAAAATAGGTACACATAATTGATATTATTTTCAGTCGACGATAAGAGAAAAGAAACATCAACTTTTAAAGTACAGAAGTATATGAAGAAATCAAGTGAAATTAATTACATTAATCTGAAATCTGAAATGAAAACTGTTGCATTTATTGAATATAGTCCCTTTATTCTTGTATCACATAAACATAAAAATAACAAAATACTTTTTAAAATAAAATCTTACATGCATAAAATCAATCCCACAACTCAGTTACTGTAGACATTTAAAAATTCATTTGTTATTTTTTTTAAACAAGTCGTAGTTCTTCCTCTTGCCCAAATCCATCTGAAGCAGCTCACAAGGCAGATTAAGCAAGTCTTTCCATATCTGTAAAATTAAAGAGAGAGAGAGAGATGTCTAATTATTAAGCGATACACATGACTGCATTATCAGAAATGTTTGTCAAAAACCAATAGCTAGCTAACTGCTGTTAGTACCAGCTAACTGTTTAGCTAAAGTGAATGCTAACTTGCCAGCTAATAGCTTGGCTAATAGACTTAGTAGAAATATAGATAGATAAAATAGCATAAACTGAAAAAAAGAGTTAGTTCAATTAAAATTCCAGTATTTTATCTGATAAAAGAATTGAGTTCATTAAGCTCTTAACATGTCTGAAAGTAGTTTAAAAATGCTAATGAAGGACAAGAAAAGCTTCCCCTTCTTCTCGATTTGACGTACTTGAGAGTTGGATACTTGAACATTCTGAACTTGAATTTGACCAAAATTGGAAACATCTCAAAATTGAGTTTATTCAACTTATTTATTCGAATTCACAGAGCACATGACATTTCTGAGTTGTTTGTACTCATTTTCATTAAGTAATAATAAAAAACTTGAATGTATTCAGTTGAAGCTATTGCTTTTCTGAAGTATGGCTTGTTGAAGCCAATTTTCAGTGTGTTTTTAATTTAGCCTCAAAGAAAACCAACAAACTTCTATAAAATGATATGACTGCAATCACAGGCCCCATAATGCTTCGTATCACTTGCAAAGTTATAGCCCTAAATATGCAACATCTGAATTGCACTAACATTCTACTCTCAGTGGAAATGAAATGCCTTTGACATGCAAGTGACTCAAAATTGGTGCTGGTTTCATGGAGGGTGACGTAGCAGCGAGTGAGCTTTACAAGGGAAGATTTTTTAGCTGGAGGGAGTAGACCAAACGAGGAGCCAATGAAGCATCGCTACATAGAGCTCAGCCTCGCTGCTGGTTTTATGAGAGCTACTTTATGAGAGGTACTTAGTCAATAGAGTAGCTTTGACTTGATTATGCCAAAAAAAGATTGCAGTGCTATATTCTGTACAGTCTGCCACGGAGATAGTCAGTATTCTATATCATGGGATATCAATTAAAAAATTAATCATTTTTATTGATGAACCAAGCCAAAGCCAATCTACCTTACTTTATACCATGTGATAAACAGTTTTAAAAGCTTTTGAGTGCTTTCTATGATAAGAACTTTAATTAAAAGGGATGAAGCCTGCAGCTTTGAGTGGGATGGATGAAATCTGGTGTTGAGGTGTGTAGGAGATATAGAGCAAGGTGAGAAGTAGAAGCCACTCTGTTTAATTGCTCATATTTATTTGTTTAACCTCAGGGCTGAGCCTCCTGATGATATATAGCTCCTCCTCAGCCAGATTTTACTTACCCTTTCACATGAGCATAGCTTGGACCTGTACAATCCAATCCCATTAAATCACACCATGTCATCGTCTTTTATGGAACCCCATCTTTATGTCTACTTATCTCTCTCTCTCTCTCTCTCTCTCTCTCTCTCAGTTCAGAGCTCTTTCTCTGTTAGCACCCTGCATGGTAATAGTAACACATAGCTCATTACACAAGTTTAGCCGGCAACAGAACGAGTGTTGTGCTTTCAACAGTTTAGGGTTTTGTGTTAAATTCAATTTGGTGTGTTGGACAGGATTTTGCCGTCATGTTCAGAAAACATTAATAATGATTTAATGTGACAAATACACCTCATTACCAGTGTAATCTGTTGTGAGTCAGTTGGTGAGTCACCATAAATATTGTCCAATTTCACAAAGAGTTTCGGTCTTCATGCTTATGTATTAACTACTACAGAATTCTAATTGTTATTTGAGAGACACCAAAGTAATATGCAGTTGCCCCAAACCAATAATTTTTATAATAGCTGGATAATTAATTTGCATTAATTAAAATTTCAACTACACTCTTGTCAAGCTTGTTTTGTTAGTTTTGGCTCTCCAATGTCCATCTCATTCTTTTGAAGCAGTGTAATTACATTTACCTTGTATTAATATTTATAAAGGTTCCTATTACATATAGCTGCAATCTGACAAATCAAACACTTCATTAGCAATACTTGTAAATCAGTTAATTTAATTATTTCATTTATGGATTAGGAATTGAATGTCATTTTATACACTTTTGTTACATTTTATATAGGACAAGTATTAAGTTGTTGCACAAGGTTCCTCAGTTTTAATGTAAAACACAGTCATGGACAATTGTATTCACCTCTCTTGCATGTCAAGGACTGTTGGAAAAAACTAGAGCATCCATAGGAAACCCATTTAGACACAGGGTTTGACCAGTTAAATGATACCGAACATAAACAAAAACAGTGAATGATACTCAAAATTGTCAACTTATGTTATCATTTTTTTTAAATAATTATTGGTATGAATAAATACTTGTTATCTAATTACTAAGGCTCCTGGTTGCATATTTTCATTCAGTTTCATACACATCAACATGATACCTTTCTAGATGAGAGGGGATTATATGTTGCCAATTGACAGTGTAAAATCATTTGTGATGCTTGACTTCTTCTCCAGGGTGGCATGGGGTAAGCTTGCACTGTGGGTATAAAGCCAGGTTTCTCTACCAATTACTGCAAAGTTCGGGATGTTTTCTCTATGTCGGTGGTTCCGTTCCCAAAACTCATAATTAACGCAAAGTTAACGCAGTTTATTTAAATATATTAACTTTTTCTGCTTTTTACATTATACATTATTAAAAAGTTACAGTATAATAAATTATAGCACAGTATTATAGCATGCGTACGTGACAAATCAACTGCAACGGTCACAGTACAAATAAATTTCATTATGAATTGTGACTTTCTATGGACATATACAGTTATGTAGCATTATGTTTAATTATTTACTAGTGTACGTATTGTTCTAAAAACTTTTGTCTAGCACATGTAATGACTACTGTAAAGCATATGCTTTGTTATGTTATGAATGCTGAATATGCTATGTTGCAGTAGGATGTACTGATTTTTTTACTTTTTTTTACTTATTTTTTTATACTGTATACTGTACAGGTGTATACATGTATACAGAACTATATGTTATAATTACAGTCTTAATACATTTTTGTTATTAATAGTTTAGCATAGAAAAACATTAACATAAACTGATGTCAAAAAACTTAAAAATTTAGATAGAGCATACAGCAATAAAGCATAATATAAAGCTATAGAAAATTACATAGGTTTTATTTAAAAAAGCCTGTGATATATGCTGTCCATGATCGCTAAACCAAAAAATAGTAAGGGGTTACTGTATCAGTGAGTAGGACAAACTATTGCTAAAGATTGCATGACACTGACAATACTAACAAAGAAAAAATAAATGGGAGCTTACCTGGACATTTTATGACAAGAATACACCTACACTGTATAATAAGTCAAAGTCTCTGTTTGTATTCTTGGTTGAGTTGCTGGTGGAATACAGTGTTGTTCGTGGTGTCAATGCAGGCTGTAGCTCATGAGCTAATACACTCCTCTGGGTTTATTGATTACTGGGTGAATGCTCAGACCTTTGTTAAGGAGCCAGAGGAATGAACAAGGCAACGATGAGCTAGGGGGCTGTTGATTACCATTAGGCTTTGCAGTGTGTGTGTGTGCGTTTTTTGTGTGTGTGTGTGTGTGTTTGTAAATGTGCTTTACGTTTTCTTGTACAGAAGGTATTCTAGAGGTTAGACCACTGAATTGGCTGCTAAATAACAAGGATCTTTTCTTTAAATGTGTGATGCAGTCTGCATACATGTTGCATTAGGGCTGAATAGGAACTGCAGATATAAAGAACACATCCAAGAGCTGGACAAAACTTTTCGGGCTTGCAGCTGTAAATCATTTCTCCTACCACTCTCCATTACTGTCTCGGGCTTGTCTTGTAAAGTGATTTATTCTTTCCAATCCCAGGTTCTTGATGGAGATCTTACCACTTATCGAGGCAGTAAATTTGACAGCATCGTAAAAGTGGTAAAAGTGGAATAGAAATAATACTTTCATCTCTTTTTTGTCCCCATCCCTATTTTCATGGTCTGTGACAGGGTTGCTTCTTAGTTCTATGTCAGAGTAAGGTGGAGTGATCAGTTTTTTAGTGCCTGCCATACAAAGGTATGTCCAGTAAAAACTTCCTTATGGCTTCCTTATGCTCAAATGGAGGGCAAGTGTGTACTTATTTTTGTGTTGACAATTGATGGATGAGTAATTCTTGTCCATGGTTGAAACATTATAAAGTAAAATTAAAAGAATCTTATGAGTACTTTCTATTAGTGATGACTAATGAGGATTAAATTGAACTGCTTGCCCTTGTGGTTGAAAACTGTGTGAATCAGGCCAGGTGTTGGTCATTTTAGCTATATATAAAAAAATACTCATCCTCTTAAAATTTCAGTGTAGAACTGGTTTTAGTTTTAATACATTTACATTTTTGACATTTAGCCGATGCTTTCATTCAAAAGGACTTACAGTACACAGAGACAGTATAATAGCTTAGCAATTGAGAGTTAAGAACCTTGCAGTAGTGGCAACCTGGCAGTGGTGGGGTTTGAAGCATCAACCTTTCAGTTACTGGTGCAATAAATTAACTGCTAGGCTATGTACAATTAATACAATGTAATACAACATATAGAAACAAAATAGAACAGAGAAACAATGAAAAGGAAAGCAACTAGGGGACAGTGAGCACAAGTTCTCAAAGCAGTGGGCAGCCCTAGCCATGGCGCCCGGGGAGCAGTTAGGGGTTGGGTTCCTTGTCAATCCCTGTCAGCTCTGGGAATCGAAACGGCAACCTTTCAATCACAAACCCAGTTCTCTAACCACCATGGCGGCCTCTTTATTTTTAATTGTACTTTTTTGAAATGTAAAAAATGGGGTTGTTTTTGACACACTGAAAATAAGACAAACATATATGTAAAACTCAGAAATACAATTTAAAAGCAGTTATAAATCAATTAAAAAGGCATTAAACATCACAGAACAATCCTCATTACCTTAATGCAGCAAAATGCATTTGCATGCTGCTTAGGAAGCGCAACAAATATTGAAAACACTATAAATCACGGCAAAAGTGGTTTTGCCACATCTCATGTTAATGTGCTCTATGGCATAACTCTTTGTTTACATCACTCTCATGTTAGGTTTAGAGGAAACATGGGTATAAATTGAATTATATTAGTTTAAGGGTATATATTTCTCGACGAAGGGTGTAGAGTTTCAAATATTTTGAATTTAGAGGATTTTCGGTATGACAGTATATAAAACAGAACTGTAAAAATAATAAAAGCCACAATAGCAAATTGAATATGTGAAACAGGGCTGGAGTGTCTATTTATTTAGTAATCACAAAAATTATGGCAGGCTTAGAAATGGCCATATTGTTTGTCTGGATGACATTTGAGCGTGATGAGCTGTGACATATTGCTTCATCCCCCTGGCCTTCCTGTGATTTGTTATTTTCCCTTTTCTTGTCTGTGCCCTTCTACTGGTGTAGAATCAAAGAGTAAAACAGTTTTAACAAATTAGGTGCACACCTCCAGACCCCCAGTGGAGCATCTCCTTAAGTAGAAAGTTATAACTGGACTAGTAATCTAAGTTTTTTTTTTTTAATTTGCAAAGATACTCTGCAGGAGTTGTCTGGATATGAATGATGTTTGGGACTCAGTGATTGCTATTATTAACTAGGATAGAATGTAATAAATATATTATTTATTAATTTGTTTATACAGTGCTACACTGGTCAATAAGTTACAATCATAGAATAAATGATATAATAAGTTTAAACTACAATACACACCACAGCTGCCTTAATGACTGAATGTAAAAAGTAGCTGATGTAAATCATGTATGTTGTTTTGGAATTAGTGTATCAGGTATTGCAATGTTGTTAAGTATGAAATGTGTTCCTGTATTTGGCTGCATGCATGTGTACAACAATTCTTTAAGTAATTTGTTCTTGCTGCTAAGAAGTGTTCCAATTGCATGATATTACCCCAACTTGAATAACAGATATGGTGTTTGCATTTACATTGTTAGCATTTAGCACACATGTTTATCCAAAGTTGTGACAGCAAGCAATTGAGGGTTAAGGTTCAAGGCTCAAGGGCCCAACTATGTCAATCAGCCGTGTGTGGGGCTTGAACCAGACATTTCAATAACTAGTCTGGTACTTAAACTACTGAGCTACCACTACCACTAGTTACGTTTTAAAAAAAGAAAGACCTGTATGCAGACCAGATCTGGCAACCCCTATATAATGTCAACCCCTCCATATTTTGTATACTAGTCTGTTGATACCCCTTACATCAATCCCCAAAGTCATTCTTCGAAAAAGTGTACATTGTTATAGCTGCAAAGGAGCCAAACCGATTAAAAATTCTCATGGAATGTGAAATGTGATGTCTAACTACGCATTTGTATTAATCAGTGTCCATAAAGGTCAGGTGTTTATATACATGCTGTCATGGTATTCAATGCATTCTTCATTTCTGTTTATGCTGTGTTATACTGTGTATTATTTTGTTTAGTAAAAAGAAAGCAGTCTCACCATGTTAATGCTGAAGAGAGAGGGATCAGTACGGGTGGCAAGCCAATGTAGACTTCTGCTATGAGCTTGATACACACCTGCAGGAAGTGTTTTCATTTAACTCATTTAATTGAAGCACTTGTCATATTACTCTGGTGAGTCAAGGTGGCACTGACCAGGGCAAACCGTTTTTAAAGAAGAGATCAGTCAGTGCTCTCAATGCTTTTTACACTGCCCAATATATCAGTCGCGCCATCCAGCTGATTTTACTGCCTCTATAAACATTTCAACATGACACTTGCAATGAAAAAAGTATTCAGACCCTTAACCCTTTTTATATTTTATTGTCTGAGTGCTCATTTAAAATCTTGTAAATTACATTTTTTTACAGTTGGGCTATAAAACATTGTGCATTCAGTCAGATCAGACTTACAAATACAAATCATTTTATCGATTAAAAAAAATAATTGAATACAAAAAGAAAAAGTCCTTGAGTGCCCAAGTAACATTCTGTTGTGAACGTTTGTGGCAAGGTCTCAAATTGTCATTCTGTCAGGAGAAATACTATACAGAAATAGTTATTTCTGCTGCTCCCTTTAATAGTTGCCAGAGCGAATTGTGGTTTGCATGATCAGTTTTGCATAGGTGTTTTTTAACTGGTGAATGCCAATAATATGTGATTCCTTACATTTTATTTAATAGTAAAAAAGTAACGTGTGTGTGTGTGTACCAGGGAGGTGTTTAGGACAGTACTTTAGGAATGTACGTTCAAAGAAGACATGTGGTTTTAAAAACATAATTAAAATGCCCCTGCTGCCTATTCTATCTACTCAAATATGCAGCTAAACCACATTAATATGTATATATGTCCATAAAAGTGCCACGGGATGAAAAAAGAAAATAAAAATGATTTCTAAATAATAAAAGTGCCGAAGTAGCTTAAAACACTGGCTGGAAGGCGACGAATGAAGCTCATATTCTTCTCCCTGATCCACTCCCTGGCAATGAAGTCAACATTTGAATAATTAATCTGGAGCTCTGCAGGGTCTAAAGCCCAAAATGAAGAAGAAGATGTAGAGGGCATAGGGGTGGGTGACATGAAAGAAAAATAGTAGAAACTTGAATGAAGTTTGGACTCGAGCAAAGCAAGGGCAAAAGTAAGAATTGTTAGCAAAATGATGAAACGGATCAGACTAGTTCTAGATGTATTTTTCTCTGTTGGTTTTGCTGAGTACTAATCATGAATATTCAGTTTCTAATTATAACTCTTTTTTGTTATAAATTATTATTTTAGTTTCAGAACCCCACAGCTTTACTGGGCTTTTTATCAACTGCTTTCTATTTTTCATGATTGCAGAAGCAAACAAACCCTGACCAGCATGCCAACCAGTTGCAGAACACACTTTAAATATCACCCACTTACCCATAGCTAAGGGAGTTTAGTGTTACCTATGCGTCAGAAAATCACAGTACCCAAGGGTTACCATTGTAGACATGAAAACATGCAAATCGTTTACAGACAGTGACAGTGACCTTAGACCTCGGGAATAATGTTGCTGTGTGGAACATTATGCAACCCACCCTGTACAATACACGCTATTTATAAGTATATTTAAAATGAATAAATATAGCCAGGTCTGCACAATAGATACTGTCAGGGACTCACAGCTTCAAGTTTGAGCTCTGTGTACTGTCTTCATGGATTAACATTTTGTGTTTATAGCATTATCAACATTTACCATTTGCTTTTATCCAAAGTGACTCTGAACAGTCTGAACAGTTTACAGTCTTAATGTTACATTTTACAGTCTGAACCTTTTGTTTACTAGTCCAGTACCTTTACCACAACAAAACAACATGAAATTCTGTTTATGGCACTATTTTATCCCATTATTTGTTCTGAGCTGTTTGTTAAAAAATATTTACCATTCAGTGTATTCATAATTCTTTATATATGCTGATTTGTGTGTTTATTGTGCTACTTTATTGTCTTTAAAATGGATGGGTTTGTTTTATTCAAACAAACCCAGGTGTGATTGCCTTGTCGATGCAGTTTGGTACAGTAAATGTGAATGTTTCCTTTTAAACCCTACAAACTAATAAGCTTCTCAAGATTACTCCAGTTCTCCTGCTGGAGCAATTTTGTGTCCATTTCTGAACAGCACAATATGAACTGAAGGCATCCAAACAAATCAAAATCACGACATCATAACATATAATTCAACACAACATGTGCCATGAAAGTAAAGAGTGCATGGAAAACAAGTATTGTTAGTATAAATACAAATATGGTGACATTTCTTTGTTACTTACCATCTTACTGTGATTCCAGTTGGGAAAAACTTAGCGATTTGAAATTATACTATAGTTTAGGGTATGAAATATGAAGCACAACATGCCATTTAAGGCATTTGGTTAGTGTAACAGTGGTGTTGGCTGCTGACTATTATCAAGTCTGAGGTTGTGTGCATACAGTGTAGCATAGTGAAAGAGCTGTACATAAAAGCCTCCAATGCAGTTGCAGATGCAGCCAAATCCAGAGTTTATTTTGCCCCCTTAGGCATTCCTTACCCAAAGGAAATGTGTGCTTGGCACAAAAGAACAGATTTTACTCCAGATAGTTATTCCAGATAGGTATTCTAGGTATATACAGTTTTTTTCTCTATAAAAAGCCTTCGAACTCTTAAGATACTCAGTCACACTAAACAAAATGTACAATAAGTCATGGCTGTAAACGAGTTAGGGTAGAACATGCAAACCCACACCAGAACACCAGAATCTAAATAATTAAAAGGAACTCTACATAGCTTTGTGGTCCCCTAAAACAAATAATACAATTATCATAAAT
>JAYDZG010000015.1:18981736-18995555 GCA_034509265.1 Microcambeva bendego | reverse complement strand
TTTAGACTAATCCATCCACCATTTATTACTGCTTCGATGTGCTCCTCACTGATCAAATTCTTCAGTGTCTTCCCTTGAGCTGTAGTTTCCAGTGGCACAAAAGCAGTAAATGTGTCAGTGTTCCACAGTGTGAATCCACATAGAAATGGAATCTAACTGTTGGTTGATTCCCTGGGCCAATGGTGCTGTGTACAGACTTTCATTCTTGTTTACTTTTTGAGAAGAAATGCATGTACTGCTAAATTGTCATCTGTGTTGAAACACCTGATTAAGTAAACAGATATATTAGTTTTAGTCTGTGTGATAACTCCTGAGAGTATCCTGGTACGTAAAGATTTGTGGGGGTTTTTTGTGGGGGAGGTATCTGACTATAAATTGAAACATGCTGAATGAATTGGAACTTGACCAGTTATCCAAATAGGGTTGTGGGGGACCACACAGACAAGAGAACATGCAAACTCAACAACAAAGGGCCCAGACCACCCCACCTGGTGTTGAACCCAGGAACTTGCTGTGAGGTCACTGTGCACTCACTTTGCCACAATAATAAATACACTAGGGATCTTAATATCAGCAGAGTAAATGCTTTCATGAAGACTCAAAATTGTCTTTGGTGCAAGTATTATTCATCTAATAATCCCAGCTCAAAACATTTCCTTTGATCCGCCAAAATCAATTTGAAAGCTAACCTCTGACGTTGCATTGTGTCGTTCCTTGTATTTTTTGTGATAATGCATTTAATTGGATGCTGTGTTCTTTTTAATCATCCCTCTACGCTTGTAATGAAGTGTGCTCAGAGCCAAGTGGTAAACACCATGAGTGGCTATGTGCGTAGCCTGCTGTATCAATGACTTTCATTATCAGTGACCCATAAATAGACTTTTAATATAAACATGTGCGCCTGCGTTTCCTAATTTAACTGTTGCTTTATTTATTTACTGTCAAAATTCTTTCACACTGTAGCTGCAATTAGAAACTGGACCCATGCACTTCTGGTTAAACATGTCTGACAGTTAATTACCTCTTGATTGTTTTTTTTTCCCATATTCAGCTAAGCTAATGAATATAGTCTGGAGGGTTGAGTGCTCAGTGACTCATTTAATCTTCTTTTAGAATGTTTTAGCTGGTTAAAATAGACTCCTGTTGAAGCATGACTGGACTTTTTAATGAGTAAATAGCTTTAACATTTTTTATGTTTTCATGTCATATTAAAAGCCAGTATAAACACATTGAAATGACACTGTGCATCTGTCTTTATTTTTGTACATTGTATATTCACAACATTAATTTGTCCTTAAACCCTTATAAAGTGTACATTGGTTACACACACTTACTTGCACATATACATACACACTATTGATATGTGATTGTTTTGGTTCATTAATTTTATTAATAATAAACTCTGTATAAACTGCATTACCTTACATGATTACACCTGTTTCTGTTCTTCCAAGTCTAGTACAAGGCAAATTTAATACAGAATGATTTGTGGCATATTTGCAGTATCGGGGACTGGGTTTAGGGTTATATTATATATCAAAACAAAAAAATGGCCGAATAGTAAAATGAAAGGCAAAAACATGACCAGCAGCTTTGAGCATGATAACACAATCATAAAATATATGATTATATGATGATACATAATGTTATGTTAGACTATCAGCAATCGCGTCTGCACTACTGTTTGATAGGCCATGCCCACTGGTCCCCAATGCTGCAAGTATGCCAGATTTGCTGACACAAACTTGTAACACATGAATGAAAGGATTACTGGTACTTTTTCTGTCCCTTTTTTCCTTTTCCTCTCCAATAATGAACTTATTTTATTTTAATACTTAAACATGAACATATACATTTTTTTTCTTTCTGAATAAATGTGAGATGAGTGACTATTAGATGTTGGAGTGAGACAGTAGAGGAAGCTTGGTCCTTCGTTGTAGATGTATTTATTGGTAAGGTAGACATACTGGAGGAGTGTGTCACAGTGGAGAGTGAAAAGTGAGAGGCAGACTGAGTAAAGAAAGCGATTGAAGAGGCTAGATAACCTCTTAACTAAGAACACTGAACACCCTGTTTTCTATCCATCAGGTAAACTACAAACAGACTGACATGGTGACATGAGCGTGGCTTTCAATTACAAAAAAAAAAGTCTATACATTTCCCAAACTTGAGCTTACAATCCAAAGGTATATGAAACATAATACAGAATCCTTAATAAGACTTATATACTCTTATATAGGTTCATTCCTACTTGATGGCAGTGGCCCATATGACCAAACTGTGGGTTACCTACTTAATTTTTGTGGGTTTGAATTCTGGCTCTCCCAAGCAGTGGCTGCTGAGCCCTTAAGCCGCTTGGCTTCAGGGGCACCATCCAAAAAAGCTGGGATATGTGAAAAGAATGTCGTTGTACAGTGCATGCATGTTATGTATAAATGTCAAATAAAGGCATTCCTTTATATCTATGCTAGATTGTGGGCACAAGACAAGAATGCTTACAGGACAGAGCACCATTATTTCACAGAGCAACAGCTTGCCTGACTTTGAATGTAACCTATTCACCTTTTACATGCATGAGAGGTGGTACCGTGGCTAAGTGGATTGCACTGTCACTTTATAGCAAGAATGTCCTGGGTTAGAGCCCCAGGAGGGGTGGTCTGGGTCCTTTCTGTTTGGAGTTTGCATGTTCTCCTCATGTCTGTGTGGGTTTAGCTCCGGGAGCTCTATTTTCCTCCCGTAGTTTGAAACATGCATGTGAGGCAAATTGGAAATACTAAATTGTCCATGACTGGTTACATTCATGACAGGAAATGGTTACTCATCACACAAGATTCATCACATGGTTCATATCAAACACAAAATGTAAAACATGGCATATAAATAAAACAAACAAAAATGCATGAGGGGGTGGTAGAAAACAATAGGAGCTGGGAATGGACATGTTCTATTAATAGTAAACCCTACTATAGCAATAAAACCCCAGTGTCCTTAGATAGAAATCACTGCTAATCATTTATTTATTCTTACTTGTTGTTCATTCACTGGAAAATGTACATTTTCAGTGGTAATATTTACATACTCTACTTCAAGAAAACAATAGTCAAAGGATGTAAATCTGTTAAATTCTGAGACTTCCATAGGTGGTTACTAAGTGCATATTAGTTCTGCTTAGGTTTGAGGTGGGTCTTTAAAGATAGTAAGATGTTCAGATGTTTAAGCAGACAGTAACATTTGTCCACCACTTGGATGCTAGTACAGTAAAAAGTATGGATGAATGTCATTCTGTATCATGAATCGAGACGAGTTAGACCATTGGTTATTGGTCACTTTTAGGCTTAGTATCGGAACATATATTTTTAAACTTAATATGTGCAGCTACAGGATGTCAGGGAAGAGTGGCAGTGGAGTGATGTACCAGTATTTAGAGAAGTTGTGTTGTAGACGGTTATTCATCATGATTTTATGTTTGTGTTATTCAGCTGTAAACCAAAGTGCTTCTCTATTCATAAATCAAAGGTTTGATACAATATCGAATGGCTGAAGGATGTTGGGCTTTTACAAAGAGTTTACTGAAGAGATTTACACCAGATGTGGTACATATTGTTCTGGACCACAGTTGAAACAACAGTCAAGGGAATATAAGGTTTTGCATTGTTCCAGTATGAAGAATTGATCTCAAAGTACACTTTTACTTTTTTCTTTCACTGTCAAGCAAGTGAGAACTGAAGTGTATTGATGTGTCAGCAAAAAAATACAGAATGCATTAATGAAAAGGCAGTCTGGGGAAAGCAGCGTTCCTATCTTATCCTGTTTAATATACATCCAGTGATGTCAGTGGTCATGTTTTCTCTGCTTTGTTCTTTCTCAATACCACATAAAAATAAAATGTTCACTCTTTTTAGAAGTGGTTACATCAGTAAGTTCACTGTCCACGACAAGGAGATGGTATCTTCTGAGGCACAGCATATTTAATAGCCAGCTGTAATTACTAAGAAAATCCCTGTTTCAGTTCCGCTGAGCATAAAGCACAGTCTCCAAAACTAAGTTCAAGAACGAATGAGAATATTTATTGAGAATTTTTTTATTATTTTAGAAATAAAATCTGAATGCGGTTATTACCACAAATAACAAAAAATAAATAATTGACTCTGTCCAGTAGAATCGATTATGGAGTAGTAGCTGTCTTACTAACCAATCAGGGGCTGATCCTGGAGGAAGACCGCAGTTGGGATGTAAAAGTACATTTAATGTGATGCACACTTCCTTTGATAAGTGGCTAGGTTTCCTTTCTAGAGACACTTAAAATGGGAGTGTCCCTGATTTCTTTCTGGCATAAGTAGGGTAAATACACTGTATAGAAATACAACACAATGCATGGGGTACTCACTAATAAAGAATAATATAAGATAATGACTGTACAGCCAAGCAGATGATTTACAGCTCATCGGATAGCTCCGAATGGCATCTTTTTGCTGTTAGTAGAACCAAATGAAAAAAAAAATGACAGCACTCAGTAAAACACTTATGTTGGCTCTTCACACGGTGAACTGTTATGATGCTGTAATAAATAATGCTCTCGGATTGGCTAATTTCAATCCTCCTGTCTCTGTGTGCAGTACTAAACTGGTGCATGTTACCATCCAGAGCTTCTTTTTCTTCCACAGTTGATTTTATGTGTAAATTAAGTAGATTTTATGCCAAAATGTATCTAAAAAAAGTATATTAAATTGTTCTTAATAATTTAGCAGTATAATGCATGTTGAGGAAATTGGTGAATTCTGTGAATTTGCAGGGGTTTCCATGAATTCATGTTAGTCCAAGGGGAAAAATCTGTGAATGACCTGAGACCACAAATAAGCAGGGGTTCACTGTAGTATATATTCTTGACCCTTGCGTAACGGTACATTTACGTAAAAAAAAAAAACCTTGAAAATATAATCATTTTGACAGAAGTGATACACAACTGAAACAGAATCTACCATCTGTCTAAAGGATTTAAAATGGCTAAACTACAGAATACAATTCAAAATGCTAATACCAACACAAAAAACAGTGTGACAGTGAGCCGCACTCCAGCATATATCTCGGGGGGCTAAACCTTCTTATATTGCAATTATGAAAATGTGTTGTGGTGCTCAGTTTAACTGCCCAAGGATTTCCTTGCTTAAAATATTGATATATCACTGCTCAATTTCAACTCTCACTAGGAAAATTTTGAAGCCATATTACTTAAGCCTGTAAAACCATTTTAAAAATATATTGATTTGTCATTGGCTTTAGTATTTGACATAACTATATGATCAATGATTCTTTTAGTATTTAAACCCCCTTACAGAGTTCTTAAACTTGTAAAATGCAGCTTTCTAATTCAATAATTGTCATGGAGTATAACCAACCACCAGTGCTGAAACCATTTGAAAATGGACTAGCTACAAAAACTACACACATGAAAGCCTATACTGTGCAACATCTCGACACCTCAAAATCCAGAACAAGAATCCTCGCAGGTATTCATTCTTGAACATCAGCTACACAATCAAAGGATTAATGACCAGGACAAACAACCCCACAAGAAAATCCGGGAACTCCAAGTTCATAGTAGTCATAGCTACCTCTTTTATCAATGTATAGTTAGATTAAATGCAGAGAAAGTTCGAAAGTACAACTGTTACAATGTTAAATAAATATTTCAGTCAGTGCAAAACTGTAATGAACAATCTTTTTTGTGGTTGTTTTTTTGTAATATTGTATTTCAGTTAGCATTGCAACTACCAGTCTAAATATGCTCTTTTCTCATCGGTTTTATATACTTTTAATTGATTGAACATTGTATAAACATGTGGCCTATGTAACCACCTTCCTAATATTGAGTTGGTCCCCCTTTTGCTGCCAAAGCAGCCATGCAACTGTGAAACACTTTGTTCTGACACTTCTATCAGAAGCAGCATTAATTTCTACAGCAGTTTTAGCTCATCTATTGGATCAGAACACACAGGACAGTTGCTCATGATGTGCATCAAGCAGCCCACCTACTACTTGTCGGTGTTCATGATGCTTTCTGTTTGGTTTTACATATATACATTAAATTGTTATATTTTGGACACAACATTTATGACACATAATAAATGAATAAGATTAATGTCACTTAGTAACTGTCACAATTAAACTGTCATGGACAATTTAGTATATAAATTTAACCTGACCGCATGTTTATTGACAGTGGAAATCGTGGCACCCAGAGGAACCCCATACTGACATGCAACTCCACACAGAAAGGATCAGCGTGTAGTGACTCACCACGGACAGGATGCCCTTTTCTGGAGTGCGCCCTACAGTGGAGTGGTGTGCACACTTGTTCCTAACTCATACACACTAAATCAAAACCTTGTTCAAAAATCTGTAAATCATAATAAAATGGTATTTTTCAGTTGCAGCAAGAATATGAAACGGAAGCATATTTACTGGTGTCTGCCCCACTTTACAAGTCATATATTTTTTAGTAAGTAAAAAAGTCCACTAGCATGTGGTTGGGCTGGTGAATTTTGAAGGTTATATTATGTAACATGGCACCACCTGTTTTGCACTCCTGTAAGATTGAGACTATGCAGGTGCTGCTAACTTCTGGCAGTCATTGCTCTCCACATGTTGCCCTGTCTGCCTGCTGTTAGAGGGTGTAGAGCTTTATTGTGCTTGTATTATTGGATAAGTGGCTAGGTTCAGGTGGTGTATGTATAGGGTAATAGAGGGGTACAATGCCTTTCTGTCTACATGGACAGGTATGTCTTGGTGCTGCCAGTGTGGGAGGCTGGATTGACAGTGTTGGATTGTGCAGAGCACTGATTTTCCAAGCACAGTCATTAGCTTTGGTAATAGAGCACTGTCATTCTTCCCCTCAATCCCAGCCGACTACAAATAGACTGAAAGGGCTCCACTCATTTGCTGGAGCTTAACATGGCTGACTTCACACTGTCTCCGATTTCTTTTTCATGGGATGTCAAAAGAAGGTATGAGGATTCATTTTGAGAATGAATTCTCTCTGATTCGCCTCTGCTTCTGTTCCTAATTTTACTTCAAAATATTACATTATTTGTAAGAAATATCTTTTTTGGTGTGATAATGGACTTTTTTGTCTTCTCATTAGATGTGGATGTTATCATTGTCTCTCAGCTCTGTATCACACATTAGGATTAGCTGTGCTGCTCGGCGGCTTAGTCTTCTCCACGCTGATGCAGTTCTCAGTACCTTTGAATTTCTTTTGAAATGAGGATTAGAGCAGCATTGTGCAAGAATTAGGTTGTAGCTGGGCCACAGTTTAAAGTCGGGACCCCCTCTGTGAATAACACTAAACTTGGTGACTGGGTGTAAATGTCATATAAACACTTCACAATACTGGCGATGCCTGTGGGGTTTACTTGAAATATATATTTTTATTATTGCTGTGTTTCCTGTTTTGTTTTCATGTTATCAATGTTCCTCTCACAAGTGATGGACTGGTGATTTTGTATGGGTTTTTCTTATTTTTTACCTAAGGGATTTTTGCACCGACAACTGGCAAAACAATCAGTGAATGTATGCAAAATGAATTTTCTGCCACAATTTCTAAAGTGAATCTCTTTAAAATATTATTGCAAGTTGTATTATTATACTTGTACTTAATTGATCAGAAATTCCCATCTCGAACCAGAAGACCCAATAACATTTCTCCACCACAACTGTATTGGAGGGGAGGTGACATGGTGTGTAGCACGGTTGCCTTACAACAAGAACAACCAGAATTTGAGTCTTGAGGTGTGTGCTTTCTATGTGGAGATTGTGTTCCCATGTGGGTTCCTCCAGGTTTTCTCTCACTGGTGGTTTTTATAAAATAATATAAAATGTAGCAAGCTAAATAAAAGTACACATTCTCAGCAGTGCCAGTTTGTAAGTAACTTTTTTCAGTCTCTTTTGTTAATTATTTTAACATCAGTTTTCTCTGATTTTGTGTGGGTTCAGCCATTAGAATGATTGTCTATGTGCATTTGACCACATAGGTCACATCATTATATAGTAGAAGTAAAGGATTCAACTGTAAAAGTTTAATGTAAAAGTAAAGCTCATTGTAAAAAAAATATCCTGTTCAAATGGCTTGCACAGCTTGCATGCTCTATATACCCAGCAATTTTCAAAAACCACACCCACAGCTAATGCCATTTTAACTGGCAGTTTGGCAATGAGAATGAAAGGTGCTTGCCACATGTGTAGTTAGGTGAATTTTAAGCCTCTCTAAACTGGCATGCTCGTTACTGAACCAGTGAGAGTTCTCCTAATGACCTCCGTTACATAAGGGACATTGCTGCCCCAGACAAAAAAATGGGTGCATGGGCAAGCTGAAGGAGATGAAATGTGAGCACTGTGCCATTTTCAGATTGGCGACTGATTTAGATAAAGTGCCAAGTGCAGACTCATAGATCCAGCAGAGACCCTCTCTTGTCGGTCGCTGAGCATTTCTGCTGATGCTGAGTGCAGCAGGAGGGGGATTTACCGAGATGAAAATCAGAGCGTTTTGCTTTCTGTGCTCCAGCTCTAATCCTACACCTGCCCCGGCCTGGCATGTTTGCCAAGGAGAAAATACAGCTTCAAAGATACATCAGCTTCTGCGTGTTGGAAAAAGAATTTGATTTAGTGGCTTTGCCAAGAGAGGTTTTGTGAGGGAGAAATGCAAATACATAGTGAAATTGCTGATAGATATTAGCACTAGCAAATTAATGAACACAATGATGGCGCATGAAAAAAAAAATCCAGTGATCCTCTATCCTGCTGAAAGGTACCACTGAGGACATTGGTAGACTTGATGTTCTGTCATTTTTATTTATGGGTTATGGTGTTTCACCTAATCACTACCTTTCTTCTGGGGCAACAGTGTAAGTGTGTCTCATTCTGACTGGATTTACATAAGTCCATTACACTTAGCCAAACAAACAAAATACCTGCAGGCTCAGATGCCCTTCTAAGAAAAAAAAATTGTAGACTGACTGGACCACCAGCAAAGAGCACCATGGTCAAAGACCAAATAAAATAAGACTAGACAAACTGGGCAAACATTTGGGCACACAACTCTAGATTAGAGGGTCAGCAGATTAATCAGGTTTTACTGAGTGCTGATGAAATGAGAAAATCTCTACTTTAACTGTGTGATACCATTCATCACAGGTTAGGATCGATCAGCCCTCGTTTTCTATCCAATAGTCTATTTGACCAAGTCTGTAAAAGACTGGAAGGAGAATAGTGCCAATTAAGTCTGTTTGGGGTTTGAACTGAGGCATAGGGCTAATAGACTAATTCTTGCCATTTTTTCCCCTTTTTTACTTAGTACAAGATGCTTTGTCATTTAAGTACATATTAAAACAGTTGTTCTGTGGGTGAGCAGTTGAAGGGGAGCAAAAACTGTGCATCAAGATTGCAGGTATTTGTATAAATAGTAGTTCTCAAAAATCTACATCATAAAACACTGTGTTCATGCATGCGTGTAAGTAATAATGTAAGAAATAATATACAGGTGCTCACAAGCAGCAATAACTATTTTTTTCCACAGGATTCTGGAGTGTGCCTTCTTTCTTCAGCAAGGGTGATCTGGGGGTGCAGCAGTAAAACATGCTAGCTTACCAGAGCTGACATTTTAAACTTGTTGGTTTGAAAGTGTATTGAAATTTGACTGGGCTTGGGTAACTTGCAGTCGAGGGATGATGAGGATCAGGGTGTGTGTCTCCATATAACAAGCTGATCCACATAGGAATTCTGCTTGTGAAGGTGAAAAGGGGGAAGGCAGACGTTGACTCTTGTCAGTATCATCAGTAGTGAGAAAGCATAACACAATTGTGTAGTCCAACACAGGTGATAGTATAGTGAAATTAATGAGGAATTGGATTATTTTTATTCACTTAGCCACAAGCCACAATGGAGACTGAAAAGGGTCTTTGTTCTCATCAATGCACTTTTGGTCATGTAAGACAATGTAGGTTGATGCTGCTTGCAGCTCTTCCACAGTGATGATGCAGCTAGTGTAGTGATGTTTGCACCTGATGTTTTCACTCTAAATAAAACATTTAGCTGGTGGTTTTGTTCCTGGGTACTTGTTGAAGACCTTTGGCATTTCCTTTATAAATTCACTGTGCACAAAATTACTATTCATTATTACAGAGAGAACTCCTCCTTTCTGACATGATGTGCACAGGGGCAATGAACAGCGAGACAAAATAATGCCTGTGCACTGCACATGGGACATCACTTCTGAACCATCGGCAGCCAAAGAGTGCCACTGGTATTGGAAGTGGGGATACTTTTCCATAGGCCACACCCTATATACATGTCTAAAAATTCAATATTAATTTTAATTAATATTTAAGTTAACTGTCTGCAGTTTTGGGATAATTGGACCAAATACAGCCCAGAATTCTGTGTTGACTTAACCAATCCAGTGTGTGCCAAGAAAATACTTTCTACACCATTCCACCATTGCCTCCAGTCCTAAGTTGTTGACATGATGCAAGTGGGGTTAATGTATATATGCTGTTTATAAATTCTAACCTTATCATCTGAATCTCATTGTGTAATGTTATGTCTTTCTATTAATTGTATTCATGAAGTGTAAGAGGTCGACTCCTGTTAGAAAATAGCCAAACTCATTAATGGTAGTCTGTCACTAGTGCGTGAGTCTGTCTGTTATTCCACCCTCTGTGATCAGTGCTCTGTTTGGTGACTGTGTAGTAGCTCCAGGTGTTAAATGACAGAGTTCCAGATGCTCGCACATCTGATCTGCATATTATTGTGCTTGTGTATGTATGAGAGAGCAAGAGAGAGATTTTAGCAACAGTCGAACTGACATCACGTTCATGTGTTGTGGACTGTAACCTTGTGGGTAATGTGAAGTGTGGGCTAATCTTTTAATATATATTTTATTGATTTAGCTACAGAGCTAAGTTTCTTTGGATGCTGAGTTGTGTGTGTATACAGGCATGCCTAAAAGCATTTTTTTGTATAACTTGTCTTAGGGTCACCTTTAAAACCGGAGTCACGGGTTTACTCCAGGTGCTCTGGATTCATCGTACTGTCCAAAAAAGCATGTGAATTGGACATCAAAAATAGTGTTTGACATGAAACTTGAACTGATGAATCTTGTTTAACCAGTAAATACATGTCATGTCATAAACAAAACCAAAGTGTGTGAAACATGACATTTATATATTTAGTAGTCATTCAGCTTTGATTACAAGGTTTTACATGTATATGATTAATGCAAACAGCAAAGTCAATCAAATATACAGCTACCTAACAGTAGTCTCACTGAAGAGGTTTGTTTACCGTTTGTTTCATTTTGCAGCAGTCTCATGTCTACTGTATGGAACTTTAACAGATTGCACCAATCAAACAAGGGTTGTAAAGGACTGTGTGTGTATGAGCTGCCCTCCAGCACAGAACGAAAGTTAATTTGATTTTACAAACCGATTAAACAAAGAATGACATCTGTAACAGTGTACATCTCCAATGTCCTGAATTGCATTTACATCTTATTACCTAGAGTATGATCTTCTAAAACTTACATTTACAGATACAGTCTTTAAGATTTATGTGTTTAAATTCGAAGCAGTATTATTCCTGAGTGGGGAGGGAACAAAATGTTCTAATCATTTTTTTTTTTAAGCACTCGCAGTATTCCTACAGGTACGGAATACCGGACCCCTGTGAAAATGGAGATGTGCATTCAGTCAGATCAAAGAAATGCGGAAAAAGAAGCAAAGAGAACTTGCAACATTAAACGAAAGCATGACCAAGTCCTCGGTAAAACAAGGAACTGAATTGTGAACACTTACTCTATGGTTGCCAGATTGGTACCTTTTGTTTCCAGTCGAAAAGTATTTCAAAATACTCTTTAAAGCATTAAAATCTGCACAAACAATGTAGGATATCAGATGATGATTAGCATTTCACTGACTAAAGCATGTTTTCTCCTTGCCAGTGTCAAAAAAAATAAAATAAAAATAGGTGGCCCAATCTGGCAACACTGGCTTTCTTTGTACTCTCTGATTGGTTCATCTTGTCCAACAGCAAACACAGCACACCTCTTTCTCCGCATAAAACTTACAGACTGCCCCTTTAAAGCAGGTATGTAATTGTAGTCAGAAGCTAAACCTAAATAAATTTAACACCGAGTTACCTTACATGTCTAGTTACAGAAGTTATTTGTGTCAGTTTCATAAGGAACGGAAAAAACATTACCAAGAAAAAATGAAATACCTTATATAACACTGAAATGAAACACAGATGGGTGCGATATTATTTCTTATATTTCTGTATCGCAGCAGTTTTCTCCCACACATCACTCACTAAATTATGATTGACATTTGAGTAATTGAAATAAGTAATATTTAGTTTGACAATATAAATATTTAATGCAAGATGGACTGGATTAGCTTTCCATTAATTCAGATAACAAGTCAGTTTGATTACTAAAACTCTTCGAGCACGGGACTGTTACAACTGATAGGGAAACAAACTACCATCTTAATTTCCAATTGTTTGTACAGTCTTTTGTATTAGTCACAGCTTTCACCCCAAAAGCATTGAAGTTGTACCAAAAGTTTTGACGCGATATAATTTGAAATGGATATGACTAAACTTGGCCTCAATAAAGGGGAGCAATTGTGTGGACTTTTTTGTTGTCAGATTGGATGGTGAGCACCTGATTGGATGCCGGCCATCTTCAGGTCACTACACAGATGTTTAATGGGTTTCAAGTCTAGGCAACTTAATGACATATTTAGAAATTAATGTTGTTTTGGATGTGTGCTTTGAGTTGTTGTCATGTTAAATACTCTGACTCCAGTCTGCATGGGCTTCACATGAGACTTTTTGTATTTAAGTTAGGGATTGTGTAAAGCCTGACATTCATAGTTTTTGCTATTTTACCTTTTGGTGTTATTTTCAGCCTCCCTGTGCCAATATCCAGATGCGGCTGTTTTGCCCTTCTGTAATGAAAGCCTAGTGTTTTAGGGTGCTGTATTGATGGTTACTTGATCAATGTGTTTTACATCACTTCCCCTGAAGACAGCCAACCCTGAAGATTGTCCTGAATTTATTTTAATTTACAATGGATCATTCTAAAGTAAATATGGAAACACTCAAGTCATTAGTGTGTGTTATATCCTCACCCTAATCTATTAGGTGCATGTTTAAAAAAAAACAAAAAAACATTAGGTTTAAAAAGGCTTAGGTTTTGTCCTGACAGTCTGGCAGTCTGCCTTTCAAAACTATGTTTAACCAATGAAATCTCATGTGGATCCCAAAACATTTTAAAGGCAGTGATGAACAGGATATTAAAACTAGATCCATTCAAAACCAAATCTGCACCGGTCACGGTCCTTTGTGTGTGGATTTATTATGTTCTCACTGTGTCCATCACTGAATTGTCCTGTAGGTATCTGTGATGGATTGGCACCCTATCCAGGGGGCTACCATGTGCCTTGCACCCATTGAAGAGCTGGGATAAACTCTAGCACCCCTCCCTGACCATAAATAGGATAAGGGATTAAAGAAAATGAACTGAACTGAACACTGTGTCCATGTGGGATTTATTTGGGTGGTCCACTTACCTATTACAGTCCAAAGACATGAAGTGAGGTCCTTTGGCGATACAAAATTGCCCTGTGTGCGTGCATGTTTGTATGCTTGGCTTGGATTTGTAGGATACACTGGTTTCAATAAATTACACCCACCATGACCCTGACCAGAAAAAAGCTCTGGGAAGAACAATTAATAGAATGAATGACTTTCTTTTGTATTATTA
>JAYDZG010000015.1:18888472-18900471 GCA_034509265.1 Microcambeva bendego | reverse complement strand
TAATCAACATGAAAACCAGAGAGCAGTCTATGGGTGAAAAACAAGATATTGATACACTGAGTCATTACACAAATATTGGCCATAGCCAGTACAACCATTTGGAATGTCCTGAAGAAGAAACTCACCTGTGGTGTACTAAGTAACAGATGTCCAACAGGTAGATCAAGGAAAACGCCACCGATTACGACATTGAATGTGCTGTAAAAAAAAAGACCCCAAAGCAACTGACATCAGCAATGGCCTCCACATGCTCATCTGTGAAACACAGTGGAAATGATGTCATGGCTGGAGCTTGCATGGCTTCTTCTGATGGGCTCAATAATATTCACTGATGATGTCACACATGATTGTAGCAGTATTATATACAGAAACAATTTGTCTGTCAATTTAAAGAAACTAAACTGATTGGGAGATCATTCATATAGCAACTATATAATGAACCAAAACACACTGCAAAAACTACAAACAAGTTTATCAGGGGTATAAAGTTGAAGGTTTTAGACAGGTCTAGTCTCAAGAAGTAAACCTCAAATGACAAGCATGTTACCTCCTAAAGAGGAGTAACTCTCTCAAATAAACACCAACTGAAAGAGGCTGCAGTGAATGCCTGGAAGATCCTCACATAAGAAGAAAGCAAAAGTTTAGTGTCAGTGGGTCACAGGCTTGATGCAGGTATTACAAGCAAAGGGTTTGCAACTCAATATGATGTCTTAATATTTCATGTTCATCTACTCCAATAATTTTGCTCTCTAGCAAAATCGGGTGGGTTAAGACAATAGGTGCTATCTTCTGATCTGTTTAAGATCCAGATGAAGCTGGAATTGGTCTCACTGTTCCAATACTAGAGGGGAGTGTGTATACACATCCCTGTATGTCATGTCGCTTTTGTACAAGGACATGGGCTTTTTGAAAATAAATATTTCATGAAGCACATGTATATTAGTACATGTAAATTTGACATACGTTCAAGGTCTCCTGGCACCTTAAACATGTGTAACTCATCATATTGGCATACAAATATTTTGGAAAGAATCCAGCTCTACCCACCCAGCTAGAAGTAACCATGTGCAGCCCTTTTCATAATAAATAGGTCTTATGGCTACTGGTAATTCATAGTTTTATAGCTAGTGCTGAGGACCTTCTGCGGTTTGTATTCATGGTGTTTCGGGAGCAGTTTTTGTTTTGCTATTATTCATGTTATTCATGTATATATGTAATGCTGTGAAGACAGCTGGGAAATAAACCATTTTCCTTGGCTACTTGAACAAATATTCAGGATTAGTTTAAACACAAATCAAACTTAAGTCACTAAACTTTAATGCCAGGAAATTCAGCCAGTCATTTTTTCTTTTTAAATTGTGATTGTTGGAGAATATACTGCTGTAAACAACTGTGCGCTTTATAATCTATTATAATTTACATTAACACACACACACCGTGTATTATTGCTGTCCTCATAATGTCATGATGAACCATACATTTTTATCTTGCAGTAAAGAAGATGACCGAGCTGAAGTCCAGGGGAGTGAAGATGCTCCCAAGTAAAGACAACCACAGCAAAATTTCTGTGTGTAAGTATTTTAAAGCCCTACCTTCACATCGACAGACAGCAGCCCTACATTCTCTATAACTTATTAAGCCGCAAGTTATATGGATGGATGTATATGGATGGATGGAAAGTCAAGTAACATATTTTCCGTCGGGAACCAAAATGAAGAAATGTAAAACAGGTTAAATATTCAGCTTTGAGAAACATGGCAGAAAAGCCTGCAGAAAACCTGTGTAACTCTTTATTGTCTCAAGCAATAACCAATCTCCTGTCCTCTGACATCAATTTCTTATTTAGTTTTTTATTTGCAAAAGAAATGCCATTGCTTGTGTTTGAGAAAATGTCAACACGTGTGTGTGTGTGTGTGTGTGTGTGTGTGTGTGTGTGTATGTTTGTAAGCTGTGGCCATCATTGGGGCATCTGGTATGTCATAGTGTCATCTCTGATGAGTATGGCCTTTTGCCTTACATCAGTATGCAGGCAGCAAATCAGTGCAAGTCATTTTAGGAGTCCTGCCACCCTTAGCCAACCAAGCCACGCATCACCGGAGCCCAGACTCCACAGGGCTTCCTAACCTCAATTCTGAAACAGAAAACTGTCAGTAAGAGGGCTATGTGATTGCATAAAAAAATCATGTAATTTGTAACATTTAGAATTTATAATGTGTCTACCATGTATAATGCAAATCCAAATTGTTTTTTACATTGTTAAATCTATATGTATTTATCAAAAGTTTGTTGGACTCTATTGTCTCTTCTCTTCTAGAAAAGCTTTCCACAAGACTTTGGACTTTCTATCATGACTTTTGGGATATTTGGTGTGCTAGATAGTTAAACATGGTGGTGGTAGTGCGATGGTATGGGGCTGTTTTGCTTTTACAGGATTTGCAAACTTTTTCTATAGAACTAACTATAATTGATTGAAATCATGGAGGGGAGTGCATTATGGACAATTTGGGTTATGCAGCAGGACAATGCTTCAAAGTATGCAAGCAAGTCTGCTCACAAATGGCTCAAAATAAACAAAATTTAAGTTTAAAGAGTTCAAGTCAAAGTTTTGCCCTGAATCTCATTGAGATATTCTGGCATTTCAAGCTCAAAAAACAATTGCAGCTTGCATGTTCTTCCCATGTTTGTGTGAGATTTCTTCCCACAGTCCAAAGAAATGCAACTAATGAATCTTTTATAAAAGTAACTAATCTGGTATAAGCAAGAGGTAAACGTGTACACAGTACTATTGTGAAGGCACTGAAGATACCTTAACACAGACTTTTGCAGTATTCTAACCTTCATGCTCAATGTTCAAAATACTATTCTCGTAATGGTGGTATTTAGTCCTTGTTAGTTCAGATACACAACAGTACAATAAACACACACTGTAATAAAACAAAAGACACAGATTTGTACAGTGTTGTATTGTTTTGCACTTTTGTTCTATTTTGTACCATGATCCCAGAGACTTTTTTTCGTTTTAATATGTACCTGTAGGCATCTGAAATGACAATGAAGTCTCTCTGATTCTGACTCTCTGACTAAATATTTAAAGTACCCCATTTCTCTTTCCCCTTCAGTGTCCCAGATGGGAGTAGCACAAGGACATAACATGTGCCTGGACCCTGGAATCCCTGACAGAGGAAAAAGAAAAGGTTCAGACTTCAGGTGAGAAATTATGAGAAAATGTATGGATTGCTAATGACCATGCTTCATTCAGAGGACAGAGAGGAGAAAAGGAAGAGAAATGAAGTTCCTTTCATGTTTGTAATGCCAGTATGATGAATAGCGCAAGATGGTGAGGGTTAGCACCTACTTAATTTCTCATTGGCCTTTTAATTCCCATGGCTCAGTGAGGATATTTGATCAGAATAAACATAGGTTTGGGATCTCAAATGTCAATAATAAGAAAAGGGAGAGTAAAATATGATAGAGGGGGCAGTGCAAGAGTCAGTGTAATACTCAGGGGAAAGGCAGGAAGCGATATATATGGAAAATAAAGTGAAGTACCAGTAGTAAAAGACAAAGATGGAGTGGTGGGTGTTTGGATGGAAGCTGTGTTGATGGTATTGCCCCAAAGGATTTTAATGGAGACAAAAATGATATTTTTTACATTTCCTGCCTGCTTTCTACCAGCATATTTTTAGCTCTGCTATCTGGATACTCCAGCATAACCCTGTTGAAATGCAAGTTTTTTTATGGTGTTAAATCAGACAAGGATTTCAGATTTATTTCCACTAGCACTGTGATGCATTTACTTTAAAAAGAGATGTAAAATTCTTCTGTCTTCTAATTGTTAAGTATGTATTTGAATGGTACAGTAAATTGCCATATTTGACAGTACTTCATGCTGCCATGTCACAAATATGCAACCCTTACACATCATAGCTCATTTTAAAACTTGAGCTGGAGCATTCTGGGTCCTTTTTGTGTGGGGTTTGCATGTTCTTCCCATTTATGTGTGGGTCTTCTGTGAGCTCCAGTGCCCTCCCTCGTAAAAAAAGACGGTTATTTTAAGGAAAAATCTCCATGACCATGTTTTACATAAAACTGTGAACTTAAGAATCCTATGTAACCAGTAATTACCTGTCCTGCCATGTTATGGAGAGCCATGGCCTGGTGCTTAGATAATTGGGGTTGTGATTGGAAGGTTGCTGGTTTGATTCCCAGAGCTGACAATTCCTGACTGAAGTGCCCTTGAACAAGGCACGCAACCTCTAACTGCTCTCTTGGCACCATGGTAAGGGCTGCCCACCACTCTGGGCATGTGTGCTCACTGTCACCTAGTGTTCACTAGTGTGTATATGTGTGTTTCACTGCACGGATTGGGTTAAAATGCAGAGGATAAATTTGACTGTGTCTAAAGCTTTTTTTTCACCAAAGTGTGTAAAATGAATAAAAATACGAGATTAAATTGTTTTGCAGACGGGGTGCCACGGTGCACTTCTCCTGTGATGAAGGTTATGAGCTTCAGGGCTCGAAAAGCATAACCTGCATGAGGGTCACTGACAACTATGTGGGATGGAGTGATGACCGACCCATATGCAGAGGTACTGCTTAATGTTTATTCTGAATGTTTATTCCTTGATTTGTACTTATGGGACAATGGAAAAATGTAAAAAAATATCTGGGACATATTTCCATAAAGAAGTAAAATGATATCACTCCTTAATCAATTAATTTGACCCCATTCTGCACTTAATTCCTTTTTTTGCTTTAATAATTTTCTGATTGTCACATATCTGTGATTGAGATGGCTGCAATGGTATTGGAAATACTCCCTAAAAGTAACAAAGATCACTTCTTTCTCAAATAATTTTGTATTAATATGAATATAATAGAGATAAAGTAATTCCCCACAAAAATAAATGACATTTTGTTTACATTTTTATACATTTTTAAGTTATCAAAGTGGCCTAAAATTCAGTAAAACATGGACCTTTTGAAACTGTCATATTCTAGTTAGGGCTCCCCTGAACACAGAACTGAATACACTGTGTTCATTTTAAGAAGGCATACACCACCACCCCCACCACCCATTTTTAAGAAACGTTTTGCGAAATACCATAATTTTTATTTATTGATTCACCTGAATCTTGAACTTAGAAAATGTTTTTCACTGATAACCTTCATTGTATTTTGTGAATATAAACTAATGTTGAAATTGAGGCCTTCAACACACATTGGAACATTGGTAAAATATACGAAGGATCTTCAAAAAGTTGTTTGAGGGGGGGAGGGGTTGTGTAATTGGTGGTATCTGAGAGAGCTCATAGTCCGCCTTCTGATTTCCACCTTTTTGAACACTCGAAGATTTAAGGTGAAGATAATTTAATGTGGTGATGATGATGTAAATGCATTGGGGCATGAGCAGCAATGCTTTCAACTACAAACATGCATTTTTGTTGATGACAGAGCAAAAATAATTGCAAGTGAATGTAACTGATGAATGTACAGTATGCTGTATCTGAGTCAGGGTTGCAGAGGGTCTGGTTCAACAGGGGAACTCTGGGCCCCAGGCAGAAATACCTTGAACAGAACCAATCATTTCACTTAGCCGACTGATAGCACTAGGGGTTGATGGTCATCTTAATAGAAGTTGAACCCTACAAAAAATATATAAAGAATATACAGACACATGTTTGAGTTGTATGGAACCTTCAAGTGAACCAGGACAGCGAAATTCCACAAAATTTAAGTACAGAGATATTTTAAAAAGAAAATCCATAGTAATTAATAATACATTTCCATTACATTGGATAACAAAGTTGTGATATACATTTACCCTAGACCACTTATATGGTTTGTATGTTATATTCAGTTATATTATGTGATGCATCTACTATACAGACATCTGGAGCCTTTCTGTTGCATTGTAAACTTTATACCATTTTTACCCCTACACAGATTGAACTGTGTTTTTCTGTCTAGTTACTTATGTTATTATTGTAATGGTATGGTGAGGATTTTTAAATACTTGTTAGCAACACATACTTTATACTTTATTTTTTTAGTTCGGGCACAAAGTGTAAATCTTTATCTGTTATTTCATGAGAGACTCTTTTTGTTCACAGAACACCATTTGTTATATTTGTAGTTAAAACTCTATTCCCCACCTAGAATCAATATTACGCTGTTTGAAAATCCCAGTAACAATAATGCTGCTGCTACACAGCAACACACACTGCATTTTTTTATCATGTTAATGTCATTGCATGGAGTTTAATCAATAATGCTTCATATTTCTCACTGAGCCCTGAAGGACATAGGAGTAAGCCATGACATTTTAAAGCATTTTGTTTAAAAGTTTAATCTTATAGCATCCTTTTGAAAAGTAATGATTGTTCCATAACATATGTATGATCAGGATGTCATGCTGGGTAATGTTTTTAGGTCATCCACAGATGCATCAATGTTTGTCCTTCAGGCTACACATTCCTCTCACATTTCAATTTTCTTTTCTAGGTGACACAGTGTCGTCTATACCTCTGACACCTCCACATACACGCACGCCAACACACACACACACACACACACACACACAAGCTAATACACACAATCCTACACACTTGTTAATATCTGCTCCCCTGTGATATTGATTCACTTTGCCAATAGCATTCATCAAACTTGAAACTATTAGTCTTTCATTATAAGCCATCACCCCCCCTCTGTTATACCAGCAGACTTGACACAGCTAATCCATCGTCCCACCAGACCTGCTAAGAAATTTCTACATATTTGATGTCCAAACTTGAAGAGGAACTTATTTGGACAGAACACTGCAGTTTCAGATTTATATTCGAACAGTTTTTGGATGGTTAGTTTCTGCAGCATATTGTATGGTGCAGACAGAAAAGTGGAATAGATCTTAAATTAAGAATGTTCTCATCTACTACACTAGAATCACCTCTGCTCTTTGAAAACATAACAGTGCATCATTTATTTGTAATAAAAGCATTTATTTTACTAAATTTAATAGAAATAATTGAAAAATTATTTATTAGAAAAGTTAAATCCAGTGAAGACTGTAGCACTACGCTACTAAACTAAAATTCATAAACAAAAGTCTTATAAAATATGCTTCCTGTACTAAAATAAGTGTTCATAATTTTTAATCAATACTGAAGTTCTCCACATCGTACTCTTTTTAAAAACTCTAGCCCTATCAAGTAAAGATTCAGTTAGTGCCTTAGGGCAGTTCTTGTCAAATTTAGTGTGCTCATCCATTAACTGGATGCACAATTAAGCTGGAGCATGTGGGTGTCCATTACAGGATTTCACCTGCTGTTCGTAATGGGATTAAGCTCCATTGATTTTGCAGGCTATTCAGTGGCCTTGCGTTTTGTTATGCCCACTGAACCAGTCATATACCAGTTTAATCCTACACACTTCACAGTCTGCATTCTTGGAGTGTCCAGAATAATTTATACAACACCCCTATCAGAGCATTAGCTTAATTGTTGTAGTGACAGCCCCAATAATACAGAATCCAAATAGAATGCTTGATGACATCTTGGCTTTTCAATCCAGTAAATTAAGTCCACTGTAGCCATTATTATGTGTCTAGGTGTGAACTCTAGTCTCATACAGGCAGCTCTGTTAAGGGCATGCTGTTCTTCTCCAGTGTTCTTTCAGTAATTGGTCTGTTGTTCTTTCAGTAAGTGTCTTTATTACTTGCAGTAATATCTGCCTAGCTTGTAATTAATTGAATGGTAGTAAGCAACAAATCTGACAAGGAACAATTGCTATCATGCATAGCCCTGTTGAGCAATGTTAAGGTTCCCTGGTAAATTAATTAGCCTCTGTTAATGTCCATCTTTATGGCAACCTATAATGTCCTTTACCTGACCCACTTGTCAAAAACTTAAAATCTCTATCTTACCACTGAATAAACAGACAGAAACATGCAAACAATAATTGTTGCTGTTTGTGGGCATTTTCTTTCTTTCCATCCATCCATTAATCTTTTTTATTTATTTTTGAATGTGGCTTAAACTACAGAGCTGTAAAATGTTTTTTTTTTTTTTACAAATGTCCTTGGAAAAGCCAAGTTAAAAATTCTGTTTCAATGATTTTCAATGACAATGATGGTCTCTCTTGCCACCAATAAGCTATATGGAGCCCATAATTTGAGATTTATGTTTTTTTATTAGATTAAGTGTTGAGAGATAAGTGGTTCATGGGCTTCTGTAACTGACCACATCAACAAAAATCTACAAACCATAAGAGATGAGCTACAGTCATCTTAGATGAGCAATTTTTACAAAAAGCCAATTACTTGCTTAAAGCCAATGATTTCTGGCCCAGTTAATAAAAAGCCCAATGGCCCAAAGTGGCTCTTTGGCACAGAGTCTACACAGGTTTAAGTCAAAAGTAATCTCATCATTTCCTACACTTTATCCTGGGCCTCTACAGTATACTGTACAACAGTTCCACTCTTTTTATCCCCTCTAGTGCTTAGAAAAACCCTAAGCTCTGAGTATGAATTCCTGCTGTTACATTTCACACTTATTCTGTTCGACCAGGATGGGCCATGAGAAAACACCTCTGGAGAGCAAGGGTGATTATCTAATTATTTTATCTAATCTCTATGGTGCTGTTCTCACTGTTCACATGAGGCTCATTTCTTCAAGTGATTTCTAGCTGCAGGCTTGTGGTTAATACCTTCAGGCAAAACGCATTTAATATCACATACAGATATCAGAGTTTGGGTATAGTGCATGTGGGCAAGATCTAAGTATCAAATGGTGGAAGTAGTTACATTTAAAAAAAAAAAAAAATACATTTACTGATTTCAAAACTTCACACCCTTATTGTTCAGGTTGGGTAATATTCGATTTAGATTCAGAGCACATTTACATTTTTGTTATTTGGTATTTAATACAATTATATTTAATTTTATCTAAATACAGGCTTTTTTAATATCTGTGTTTGCAAAGGCATTATCACATATACCAAGTCACAGCTGATTGTGTCTGGCCGGAAAGGAGAACAGTACTACCAAGGATACTAATATGAGAGCTCACCATCTCAGATTAGATGCAAACCACACTACCAGTAGACAGTATCAAGTCTTGACTAAGTAGTTTGGAGAACATGGGCTCAAGGTTTAATAAATACCTAAACATGCACACTACACCAATTTCATGTGGGTGAAACAGAAAGAACTGATTTAGGCAAATTTGATGTTTTTCTGGACTACATAAAGCATTGAACTTTTTCCTTTCAATTACAAACCATTATCTTGAATTAGACGCTCACCAAGCAAATTGCCATGTATTGTTCATGCAACCACTGGCTATTTGCCATCATACACCATTATTGTGACCAATTAGATATCTGGTCTAGTGCACTTAAAGAAGGAGAGCAAACAAGCATAGACAGGAGCTAACATGTGGATGATCATGAGGTGAAGGGTGGTGGAGGGTGATAGCTGTCAGGGTTTTTCCTTTTTACATTCTAGGGAACATTAAATAAAAAAAAAATTAACTCAGTGTACTTAATCAAGTTTATAGAGTATCAATGGATTGACTATAACCTCTGAAGACTTTAAATGAGGATTTGGAGCCAATTAGCTTAGAGAGAAATTAGATTTAATACCAATGAACTGAGATTTTACCTGATATAATATGAAGGTGAAAGCTGTAGTACATTGGCCATGGTGTTAATTAACTTAAAAAGAAGAAAACGTGGGTTTTTTTCAATAGCCACCTACCTTTAAGTATGCGAGTGTATGTGCGTACCTCACCCCCAAGAGCTCACCTCAGACGTAGCTCATTAAACTGTAGCTTTAGTCCCAGACCTTAAGACATGCTCATTCACTGCAAACACACTGCCGGTGCCCTCCCTCCTCATTAAGCAGTGGGTGCCTCTATTTGGGGAGGGCTTTGAAGTCCTTCTGGAGGACAAAAGAGTCAAACAGTAGAAGGAAACTCAAACAGAAAGTCAGAAAAAAAGTTACCAACACAGAAATCTTCAAAAGGCCTGCGTAACTGCCGGCCACATTTTTGTGGCTGAAAGCAAAAACATGAAATAAATCATTTTTGGCAACTTGGAGAATTAATACTTACTGTAATTTTCCAAATATTGGCTCTCTCCCAAGCCTGTGCTTTTGTGATTGCCCTGCTTTAATCATTGAAGGTGCTGCCATGTTGCATTAGGATGCTCAGACTGGCAGGTTATTGCACTTAGCTCTACTGAACTGTTTGTAGGGGATCTGGTTTTTATCTCTGAGCTTAGCTGGAGAGCTCAAGTGGAAATCCCCCTGAAAAATCTACATACTGGGGTTTATTTATTTTTTTACAGCTTTGCTTACATTCAAATTGAGATGCATGGAATAGGTTAAAGGGGTTAATTAGCTACATTGTGAATGAAAAAGATTAGAAATGTAGCCTTCAATGGCGTCTTTAATATTAATATATAAAATAAATGTATATATTGGCTCAGTTTCATTTGTTACTTTGTATAGCAATAGTGCTGAATATAATTGATGAGAGAGAGAACACAGAACAGGGAATCTATAAAAGATTATCAATACAGTGTCCCTTCAGATCCTTCAGACTAAAAGATCTTTTTTAGTGAAGTCTTCTTTTTCTAAAACATGTGGGCTGAGAGGAAGAAGAAAGCCTGTACTGTCCTATGTATAGAGACCAGCGTAAAATACAATGAAGTATTTTCTTAAAATATACCAACTTATTTGGAAGCAGGGGCATGCGCTGAGGCCATTACACAGCAGAGCTTTACTGGGGCTTACTATCCTGATAAGTATAATGATAATAATAACCTCCACTCGTTACCTGTGTTAATGGTACCTGTTTGACCTCGTTGTCTGAATAAAAGACACCTGCCACAGCCTCAAATAGTCAGACTCTAAACTCAACCATGGTCAAGACCAAAGAGCTGTCGGAAGGACACCAAAAAGAAAATTGTAGACCTGCACCAGGATGGAAAGACTGAATCTACAATAGGCCAGTTGGTGTGAATAAATCAACTGTAAGAGCAATTGTATGAAAATGAAAGACATACAAGACCATTGATAATCTCCCTCGATCTGGGGCCCCACGCAAGATCCCATCCTGTGGGGTCAAAATGATCATGAGAATGGTGAAGAAAAATCCCAGAACGACATGGAGGGACCTGATGAATGGCCTGCAGAGAGCTGGTGACCAAAGTAACAAAGGCTTCCATCAGTAACACACTACGCCACGAGGGACTCACATCCTGCAGTGCCAGGTGTCCCCTCCCTGCTTAAGCCAGTTCATGTCCAGGCCTGTCTGAAGTTTGCCAGAGAACATATGGATGATCCAGAAGAGGATTGAGAGAATATCATGTGTTCAGATTAAACCAAAATAAAAAATGTTGGTAAAAACTCAACTTGTCGTGTTTGAAGAAAGAAGAATGCAGTGAAGAACACCATACCTGGGGGTGGAAACACCACGCTTTAGGGCTGTTTTTCTGCAAAGTGGACAAAACGACTGATCCGTGTGAACGGATCTGCAAAGCAGGTGCTGCAAAGCAATGCAGTCAGTTGTTTGATATTCATTTTTTTTGGAATACATTGTCGGTTTCTTGGTTGCTCCAAGGTTTAGGTTAACTAGGATGGATGGTAGATCATTTAGTGTTGCTACCTCTACACTTTGGAATTCCCTCTTCATATTGGTTCCTTTCCCACCAATTTTAGATCATTTCTCAAAAAAGTTGTTTTCTCAGCACTTTTCATGTCTGTTTCTGTTTTTTTAAACAAATGAGAGGTTAGACTTTCTGTTCCTTTTGGTCAGCAGTGGTTTGCCTCTTGCAGTTCATGTATTGCTGTCATTTTTGCCCAGTGGATATTATTATGGAATTGACCTTAAGGTGAGTAAGTGTTTATTGCGAGGGTTTATTTTTTCTTAAATATCTGGTTTTTTTTCTAGTATTAGATCCTATGCAATTGTGTGTGTGTGTGTGTGTGTGTGTGTATA
>JAYDZG010000015.1:18805459-18817708 GCA_034509265.1 Microcambeva bendego | reverse complement strand
ACCAGCTCTACCTTCACTTCTTCTCTGATATCAGTGTATCAGCGGCCGGCTTTAGACTGGAATACAAGAGTAAGAGAAGAGAACATTTTTTATATGAATTTTGAATTTCAAATAATCTGATGATGATCTGAATATGTAATTGTTATTAAGTTGCTGTATTTAATTTAGTGACTTCAATGTACTGCCTTACTGAATACTTTATTAGGAAGAGCTAACTGATACAGCCTTTATTTTATATGCTAAATGTTTGTGGGTTAACATTTACTGATGCGGATGATGTTTGCATGATGGACTATTCTATCACTGCAGTGGCAATAACAGGCTATGGACAGGGAAGTGCTTTTAATGGTAAAGGGGCGTCAGGTGCAGAGACCTACCAGATATGTGTACCTAATAAAACGCTCAGTGTATTTGTTTTTGTAACAATCATTTAATACAGGTACAGATTATTTTATAACATTTCTTATGAAGCAGTTTGTATGTTTCTTTGAACTTCAGTCAACAAGTTTGGCATTGAAGAGGTTTTCATTCTATCAGCTCAGCCTGCTTCTTTGCTTATTTATTTACTTTTATGTAATATGTAAGTATAGTGCATTACTGAGTGTTTTTATCTGAGCCCTTTTCTTTCTCAGCGGTGTCCCTCACGAGCTGTCCTGAACCAGTTCTGCCAATGAATGGATTCAAAGTCGGGGAGCGTTTACAGATGAACAGTGTGGTTTCTTTCCAGTGTGACCCTGGATACACACTTCAGGTTAGTGTGCTAAGTTTTACCACTCAAATTCAGAAGCACTCAAGGTAAAGAAAGTCATTTTAAAGCATTCAAACTAACTGAGACCTGAGAGGATGGCAGAATTGTAGCTTTTAATCTTCTGTAAAACTGACACCAATTCCAAAGCTACACACACACCTTTCTAAATGTATAGTAAAAAATACACTGGATCTGGATTCACTGGGAAAGGCAGAAAACAGGTCACCAGGCTATCATAGGGCAAACAAACACACTCAGAATCTAGAGAACCTTTTTAGTATCTCCAGTAACCTGACTGCATGTCATTGGACTATGGGAATAAACCTTGATCACCTGGGGGAAACCCACACAGACACTGGGAGAACATGAACTTCTCACAGAAACGATTGGAAAATCAAATCCAATATGCAACAATGTTACCTAAATGAACAACATATCTTCTCTTATAATAATGAAACAAATAATTAATTATTAAAATGAAAGGAATTTATCAGTCCAATATATTTAATATATGTAAATAATGAAGAAATTGGTGAAATAGTGCTATTAAATTAAACTATTCAATGTAAAATGAAAAAAAAATGCTGTATAACTGGTAAGTAATTGATAAAATGGATTCTTTTTTATCAAAAAAATAAACATTATAATTAATGAAATGTGTTTTGATTTGCAGGGAGTTTCACACATCACCTGTATGCCGGGAACTGTGCGACGTTGGAACTACCCTCCACCACTCTGCATTGGTACAAAAATGTCATAATTTTCTGGTCAGAGATCATGTGGTACAGGTTTCCTCTGAGTGATAAATACAACATTAGGCAAAGCAACAGGAGTAATGAGTAGTTTAATGACACTGTGATTACTATTGCGTCATGAACTTCCTGCACTATAAACCCTTTTATTCAGATCTGTGTTTGCAGCGTTGTCTCTGTAAGTCATTTGGTTTGAAATGTTTTCTGCCATTTAAAATGGTGTTTGCTTTTGCTAGGTGGTTAAACCCTACTGAGTATTTTATCAGTGAACGGTTTAGCAGCATTCATGTGTTATTAAATGACCCCAAAGGCCACTCATCAGTCAGTCCTCAGGTGGGACCTTCAGACACCATAATAACAACACGGGCCTTGTGCAACAATAAGCACTAATCAAACCATGACTGTTCCACTGAGCTGCATCAGTTACTTTATGTGGATTAGAGAGAGGAAAGGAATATGCATGCTGTGCATAGCTCTTGACAAATGTGAAATGGCGGTGGCCTGCTCTATACTAATTAGCTATGCTCATGCTACTATTGGCGGAACCACTGCAAACAGTCATGGCTTGCCCCGGCATCAGCACTTTTTTTTGAGTGCCTTTGATTGTATGGACATGCACAACAGTCATTTCACCATGGGGGATCAGCGAGTTATTGAATGCTGTGAGTTTACAAGATCTTAGTCAAGGTTTTAATCCAAATACTATTGGGCTTTAAAAGAAGGAATCCATAAAAAGAGGTGGTGTGCATTTCTTAGTAGGTTTTAAATTAATGCTCACCACCTGCTTTTTTGTGGAATCTTTCTTTTTAAGTCCCATAGTATTTGCGTAAATGAAAACCAACTAAGGAATTTAAATAAAAATATACTAAAAAATATTATTTGGTTTTAAATGAATGCAAAATAATCTGCTCAGGTTCCTTGAAAATGTCTTAAAAAGGTCATCTTGTACTCCTTTGTACGGTCACCCAGACTCTAGCAACATGTGTATAAATGTTCCTTTGTTCTCAGAAATAGAATGCACACTTATTCTGTTTGTGTGCATTTGATAGCATTTATAGCAGCAGACATTTATTCGAAGTGACTTGCATACAATGCGTGACTGAATACTAGTGAGAGTTAAAGGCCCTAATTAGGGCCCCAGCTGTGGCAATTTTGATCAGTGACATTCTGATCACCAGTCCAGTCCTTTCCAGTCCACCACTGCGATGCGGGATCTAAAAGAACTTACCAAGTCACAGCTGCCGTCTGCTCAATATTCAAACTGTCAGCTTTTCAGTTGATAATTCAAAGCTCTTCCCAGAAGACCACCACTGTCCCCTAAAAACTAGCATAAAACACTGATTCCTGCCTCATAAAAATAATCACTGAGCTACTGCTGTTCATATTTTGTTAAACTGGTTTTGAATGGGCAAACGTTTTTAATGTTAGACTTCATGAACTCGATTTCTTTGGGATTTGGTCAGGGATTTGTAATACTATATTTTCTTGCATGAATTGACTCGGTTTGTTTTCTTTTGAATAGATATCCAGTATCCAGTATCACATTTTCAGAGTAAAAACATTACATTTTTTAAAAAAAACTTTTACATTAATAAAAAAAATATTTACCTACCAGGTTTTTGGTGAAATATGGGCAGTTCTGACTTTGTAAACAATTTCATCAACGTCAAAACAATGCCATCAAAAGTTAGGGCTTCATTTCATGTTTTGTGATTTTTTTGAGCATCATTGCTCGCCGTAGATTAATCTTTAAAAGGTAGATTGAGCCTTTAATATTACCAATGATGTTCTGTCTCAATTGTCCTCCTTTTTACAGCTCTGTGTGGAGGCATCAGAGAGGAGATGGAAGGTACCATCTTGAGTCCTGGTTTCCCCGGAAACTATCCTAGCAACAGTGACTGCACTTGGAGGATATATCTTCCTGTTGGATATGGTAGGAAGAATGCATGACCATAGTCAACTAGACTAAACCTTCATGTGTTGCAGCAATCATTGTATTTATTGATGTGTTTACGGTAATTTATTTATATTTATGTTGGTAGTAGCTATGTGTATATTGCTGTTAACTGTTGTTTTTTTTAAACTAACTACGCACTCTGAGACTTATTTTATTTTTCTATTCTATTATATTTTATAATCTTATATTCACGTTTTATCTTTCATTTCAACAGGAGCTCACTTACAGTTTCTAAATTTCTCAACTGAAGCCAACCATGATTTTCTGGAGATAAGAAATGGCCCTTTTGACACAAGCACCGTGATTGGTCGGTTTAGTGGGCAGGATGTGCCACCATCACTTCTAACCACATCGCATGAAACTACAGTGTATTTTCACAGTGATCACTCTCAGAACAAGCCAGGGTTCAGATTCGATTATCAAGGTGAGTTCCGATGTTCCGACAAGGTCAGAATTTGAGATGCCTTTGTTCATTCTAAGTGTTTTTACTCTTCTATAGAATGGATGTTTGTGTGGTTTAAATTATACTTCACTTAACACTACCACAATCCATATTTTTTTTCCATTATGGCTGAGTGCAGGTTTTTCAGGGTTTTACACACTGTGGGGAAAATACTTCCTTTTTAAGATGACAGTTGGAAGATTGGGAACATATCTTGTTTTTAATTATGTGATCATTAAATGTAATCAGGGTATGCTTTAGCCTTTTGGTTTTTCATCACTAAAACTCAGACCATTGTTTTCTTTTTTACCAGAACTACGGTGATAGCCAATTTATGTCAGAAAGCCACCTCAATCAGATGTGCTCATTACATTTTCAGAGAATTACATGAGATAAAACTTCAAAATATTTATTTTAATTGTAACATCAGGTTCAGGGTAGGTTAGCTGTGTGTTTTATGTGATTAAAGCTAATGTATTCTATTGCACATGGTGATCACAGACTTAAACTTCTTCACCTAGGGCATCTGTAGCCTAGTGATTAAGATAATGGACTAGTAATCAAAAGGCCATTTGGTTCAAGCCCCGCCACTTTAGAGTTTCCAATTTTAGGCTCTTGAGCAAGGCATGCAACCATTTAATTACTTATAAATATAATGTAACTGTGTTTAAAAGTCTCTGCCCAATGACAAAAATGTAAACTACTCTGTTGCAACTGCAGATATACATTATATAACCAAAAGTGTGTGGACACAATTCCTAAATAATATTTTGTGTTGTTTGTTACACACATTGCTTAATAGTATACAAAGTCATAGCAAAGAAACCTGCACTACAATGCACTGTTTTTTGCATTCTAGTGTGTAGGTACCTATGGGACAATTCAGTGCCTCCAATAAACATGGCTGCTTGTTTTGGACTGTGAAGCACCTAAAGGAAACCTATTTAAACACAGGGAGAACATGCCACAGAAAGGACACAGACAGCCTCACTTGGGTGGATCTCCATTGATCTTCAGAGAGCCCTGACTTCAAATCCACTCAACACTGTGGGAACAGAGTGGACAGAATTGTCCACAGACACAATTTAAATTTTCTCCTGAGTGAAGGCTGTTAAAGCAAAGAGGGAGGGTGGGATTTAATTTTTATGCTCATAGTTTTAACATAAAGATGTTCAACAAGCGTATAGTCCACAGGCTAAATACTTCATGCATATTATATTCCATGTCCTTTAGCACACTGACTATCCCACTCTGTAACATGGTATGGGGTACTGTTTAAATGGCATGGAATGGAATTAAATTACTTGTTGGACTGCTAGAATCATATAACAATTCAGGTTTAAGGCTGCATTTTTCAGTATGACCAGTAATATTGCCAGTGTTTATAAAAAAAATAATCTTCTCAGAAAAAAGCACATTCTTTATGAACATCCAAGGTTTAAATAAAACTGTAATGTAACAGTAGCAGTTTATCACCGAGCACAGATTTGCAGGAGGAAAGATGCACACAGAAATGTATTACATGCCATTATGATTTAGATGCTTAGTCAGTCAGCTACCCAATAAAATTAAAACCCTGGCTTTATAAGGCTGTAAACAATTTACTGCACTTAAATGGTGTATATTACATGTTCGGTGAGCCTTAATGTCTGTATGTGGGAATCAGTGCTGGACTAAACATTTGCAGAACTGAAATGTGATATCAATATCTTAATAATTGTGTGAACATCAGCATATAATTTAGGCTTTATATTCTGTTCACAGTTTGCTGCTTGCTAAAAATGCTTTAAACCATCAAAATCAATCGCTTTAGTCAGATTTATATCCCAGGGCCATCTCATTTCCAAAAGCGAGAATCAATTCTGTCTTGTGTATGGATTTATTAAACCCCAGAATTGTTTGTTGAGTCTGTTTGTATGATCTTATTGAAAATTACATTGATTGGTCAATGTTTGTTTAAATCATGATTACTCTTTCAAATTGAAACGTGCTTTCAAAATTATTTAATTAAAACATTTTTAACCCTTAAACATCCACAAGTACAAAGGTTTAAACATAATTTAGTTATATTTTGTTATCCTTTAGACCTAAATAAAACATAGAATAAGACAAGAACAAAGACATGGGACATACATACTCATATCAGACAAGATTTAAAATTATTGGGTAAAACTTTATTTCACACATTTGGTTATTAAAATTCATGTCTACAATGGTTTCATTATTTAACTTTACATTTAGATAAAGCACTGCTATTTAACCATCTAAGTTATGGCTATAGTAAACTTAAGTCCTAACTGCCATTTAAAGAAAAAAATCATGAACCTTGTGTACACTCGAGTCCCAGCAGTTAATCAAAAACAGGCTTCTCTTCTGTTATGGCGCCAAGGCTCTTATTGATCGAGACTGCAATTACAAAATACATTATTACAGGAGCACCCATCCAGCCTCCGACGCTGAAAAAACTTATTTTGATGGACTTAAACTAAAATGCTTTTCTTTTTTTCTCCTCTTGTTCTTAAGCGTATGAGCTCCAAGAATGCCCAGATCCTGAGCCCTTTCACCATGGTGTGGTGGTTGGTGCTGGGTATAATGTAGGACAGTCCATCTCCTTTGAGTGCTACCCTGGATATCAGCTCATGGGCCAGGCTATTCTAACCTGCCAACATGGAACAACTCGCACCTGGGATTACCCATTTCCTGGCTGTGAAGGTACATTTTATTTATTCAGTAAGAGAAAGAAGAGATAGTTCAAGGTAAACTATTAAATGAATGTGGGATAGGAGAATGTCAAGATTGTATATGGCTCAACTACTTCATAGTTAACTTCATGTATCTGCTGAGCAGGTCCAGAACTCATTATTGGGATGGCAGAAGCTTCAGTCACCTATTGTTTTCCTTTACTGGGCAAAAGCTGAATGGCATAGAAATGTTAGACACCCTAGAGTAAATGGCTCTGGTAACTACATGCTGTTGGTGGAATAATTTTTGTCCTTTTCTTACCCTGATTTGAGTGGTCACAGTGATTAAATCCTTTTCTCTATACAAATCACTTTGTTCTATTCTGGAATAAAACATGGGACATTGGCAAGCAGAGCAGTGGTTACTGGCTATTTGAAGTTTGTCATGTTTGGCTGTGTTATTTTCACATTTTCTTGCTTCTTTGTTATTGTTACAGTTGACCATTTGGAACTAAATGGGTAGCACTGTCGTCTCACAGCAAGAAGGTCCTGGGTTCGACCCCCAGGTGGGGGCGGTCCAGGTCCTTCCTGTGTGGAGTTTGCATAGTCTACCCATGTCTGCGTGGGTTTACTTTAAATCCTCCCATAGTCTTAAAACGTGCATGTGAGGTTAGTTAGAGGTACAAAATTGTCCATGTCCAAAACATTTAAAAATAATAAATTGTTCTGATCTTTCAATTAATGTATCTGTCGTGTATGTGTCTGTCTCTTATTTCATATGCATTAAATGGGTATATTAGAATCACAAATTATCTACATTCATATCATAGAAATCTCATCTAAGTCCAATAATACATTGTTGGAAAATGACCAGCATGATACAGTTCGATCATAACTACATTTCACTTTTTGTCTTTTGAGGTGACTGAAAGTATTCAGAGAGAACTGACTGACATTTGTTGATGGCTGCCTGGCATCAACATATGCCATTCCTCACTCCCTGCAGCATGCGCCCCTGTCATTACCTCTCAGACGTCGTTTAATGGGCTGGCCGTCACGTTGTCGAACCCAGTTTCTGTAACAGATTAGGTGCAGGAGCCTGCTGTGTATGCTGTTACATATTCAATTTCCTCTTCTGTGCATTGCAGTGTGTGATTAATACTCAGCATGCTTGATATCTTGTATTTACATAGACACACACGTGTATATTCATTTACACATTCATACAATGTCACTGTAACCATATTTAACCTTCCTACAGGCCATAACAGATTAATAAAAACAGTGCACATCTCTGTGTGGTGTACTTTTGATCAGTGCTCTGATCGATACTTCATTTAGAAGGCTAGGTGATGGAGAAAGCTTGCTGCATTACTAATTAAACAAAGTAATGAGAAGGAAGTAAGAAATGAGAACTCTGGTATTACCTCTGAATAGATTTTTGTTGAAATCATATTGTTCAAAGTATTTGTGGTATGATATTGATAAATCAATCTGCAAGTATGGACATTTCTACTACACAAGCTAATCAGGCTACTATTTAGTATACCATACATTAATGTAGATGACCCCATTTAGGGCGGCATGGTTGCTAAGTGAGTAGCACTGTCACCTCAGAGCAAGAAGGTTCATTCCTCAGATGGGGCAGTCCAGGTCCTTTTTGTATTAGGTTTGCATGTTCTCCATAAGTCTGTGTGGGTTTCCTCCATCAGTAACAAAAACATGCAGTCAGGTTAATTTGAGACACTAAATCACCATATAGTTCAATGGGTGTGTGTATGTGTATAGGCGATCCTGATGGGATAAGCAGTTGAGCAAATGAGTGAGAAAAATGACCTCAATTATTCTGAAATGGACTACTAATACATGAATTGATTGAGATGCCTATATTGAAACTGAACTTGTGACCCAAGTTAAGTGAGCTGCTTAGTTTTTGGGGGGCATTTAAAATCACACCATGTACTGCTTCAGGTTATGGTTTAACAACACTTTTGGTAGTGCACTAATGAACTAAGATGATCATGAACAAACATTCCTCATGAGAACGAGTTCCTCTTCACACATTTGCTGGCTGATTGAGAGTGCCTGCACAAAATCGAGGGATAAAGTGTTGATCAGGATGTGTCTCTTTACACAAAGCTGATCTGCACATTAACTCACCCTTTGTGGGAGAAAAGATGTGTCAGTTGTTGCTCTCCTTTGTCAGCAAAGGGAAGGGTAGTAAGTAGAGGGGAAGCATAATGCAATCAAAGTTATTAGATTAAAAAAACTGAAGAAAAAAAGAGATTTTGAGGTAGTGTAAATGGAGCAGATGCAGAAAAGGAAGCTGGTGCTTGGTTGAGTAAGTTTGTTTGCCCAGTGGGTTTGTGTTTAAGCCGAGTATCCATGTCGATCCACTGCTTTTGACTTCCTGTCCTTTATCCTGCTGTTCTGGAAAAGGTTATGCTCTTATCATACTGAAACAAACTGACCCTTGCTTCACTTGCTAACAGGCTTTCTTTCTTAATCTTCAGCCTTAGCAGGTCACATTTAAGGAAGTGTGGCACAGAGCACAGCCTCTTTTATCTCTGATTCCCCTTGGAATCTGCTTTTGTGGAACTTTATTCATAATACCATTTATAACATTCTGCCCTTGCTTCATAGTGCCTTGTGGAGGGAATATTTCATCCGACAATGGAACCATCTTTTCTCCTGGTTACCCGGAGGATTACCCCAGCTCAGCAGACTGCACATGGCTAATTACAGTGGCTCCTGGTTTAGGAGTTCGCCTTAACTTCACCCTTCTGCAAGTCCATGGGCCACATGACTTCATCACCGTATGGTAAGCTAGCAATGTATTGTTCTATAATGCCTGAGCTGAGGAAAATGGTCACATTTCAAAGTTCACATGTGTTGTAATAATAAGCATCAATTGTTTTAGATGTATTTGAGAATCCCAGCTATGTGCACTAGCATGTATTTAAATAGCTTCACCACCTGAACATCATGATGTCGGCCACTCCTTAGCATCCATAAAAGATTATGTATATACAATATTTTTTAAATGTCCATTATAAATGTCCAAGTGCTGTAGTGGTCTATATATTATGCTACCACCAACATGGTAACAAAGATTTAAACTTGTGTGTGTTTTTTAGAAAAAAAATGCAATTATAGACTGAAATAATTATTTAGAGGGATGATGGTCAGCTCACAATCCAAACATTAGCAGTCCAAAGATTGGCCGTCAAGATCAATCCAATGTCTTAGTCCTTTTGTGACAAGGTGATAAACACTTCATGACAAATGTATCATCTGTAACCTTACATTGTAGAAGGCTTTACCTAAGACTGAACAATACTGTGGCTAAAAAGCCAGAAGGGATTAGCATAATTATAAAACTCAGGTGACAGGTGACTGCATCACTAGATGAATTGGGTACAGCTTGGATAAGAAACTAACGATCACTTGTGCAACATAGCCAGCTGCTTAATCCACCAGCAACAGTTCCACAACCAAAACTCTGTTGAGGTTTGCTGTCAGGTTCTCCAACAAATCTGACATTTTCAAATGCACAGAAAGCTGTCACAGAACCACTGGGAAAATCCAGTGGCAGCTACAGCACATGAATGACTGACTCACATAAACCAGTGCAAACATACTCCTATGAAAGAGCAGTGGAAGATGTCCGGTAGATCATCAAGTGCTACTCTCAGTTGGCAAAACTGCCAGAAAAACAGCAAATTGATTAACAAGACAAATAAACAAATACTTAGAAACGGAGTCTCATCTAAATGAATTTTGGTAAATGTGCTTAATTGCCATTGCCAGCACGTTTAGTGCATCAATTTTTTTTTTTACAAAACTGGAATTTACTGTAATGGCACTTTCCCACTGCTTATGGAAGAGGGAAAAAGAAACAGCTAGCAAAAATCTTCCTTTCTGGCAGCATGATTGTAACTCAGCCAAGCAGCCCTCACTCAGCCATCCTGGCTCTCTCTCTGAATACACAGTACAGGGTGTAATCTCTAGTGTACACTTAGAGACACACCAGCAGACAGGTTATAAGCTGAATGACTGGTCTAAATCGGGTTCAGGATAAAGGCCAAATTGACCCAGCTGCATGCAAAGTTGGCCAAGGTGCCAGAAAATCCTCTAAATAATTGATCTTAAGTCACAAAAGAACCTTTGAAGGTGACAAGGGCCAGGATTAAGTGAAGAAGAGCACACATTTTCCTAGTGGACAAATCCACAAAGGAATCATTTTGGATGATCTCCACTGTGTTACATCGTTATTGGAGCTGCTGAAGGTTGTCTTGCAAACCTGTCTTGCATCAATCCAGATAAAAATAAATAAATATCTAGTGCACATGTGATGCAGCAGTAAAACATGCCAGCACACCAGAGCAAACATTTTAAACTATGCAGAACTTTTTTGCTTTTATGCTTTGATGCTTGTATCTGTGGTTGGGACTGTTTCTTCCTCTTTTCTTTTCTTTCTAGGGAACGAAGGTAGTAGTTCAGCAGTTTTTCAGTTTCAGCAGTTTCTTGCCAAATTACTATGATTCTCAGTGAATTAAGTTATGGTCTAGTGATATTTTGCTTTGTCAAATGACATACTGGCTGCTTTATATATATACTAATATATTACTTAATTGATATGTGCTGTCTCAATAAACACCTACATTTGAATGTCTAACAAAATGAAAGATCCAGTTGGATTCTCATACTAGTGAGTATTCAGTGCCAGGGTAGGTTTTTGGAATATTAGATGCATGATTTTTATCCATTGCTCTATTTCTTTCAGGGATGGGCCGCAGGAGAATGCTCGAAAGCTTGGTGTGTTTACAGACAGTGAATTCAATGGGCCACCTAGCAGCACATCCAATCAGATTCTTATCCGCTTTCGAAGCAACTCTGAAAAAGGCGGACTCTTCAAGATAAACTATCAAGGTGTTTCCTTATGACCTTCTCATACTCACTGACTTTGAAACAGAAAGCACTTGATTTAATTCACACACTGTATATATTTTGCCCTCTCTCTAGCTTACAGGCTGCAGTTTTGCTTGCCCCCTCCCATCATTCCTAATGCAGAAATTCTGATGGCAAGCAAAGAGTTCAAAATAGGTATGTGCGGTATATGCTCACTCTCACAAATGCACACTCATTTAGTCGAAAATTTATCGAGTGTCAGGCTCTGGTGTGCGTGTGGCCGGTGCCAATATATGCACAGCATTTTGAACATGGACCCAGACTGCCAGTTCATTTTCAGGCTTGAGCGCTTCTCATTAATAATGTTCCCAGAATAGCAGAGGCAGACACACACACACACACACACACAACACACTCCATTCTCGAGACCTCGCTATGAGTAGGGAAAGCTGCTTTTGTGCCAAAACAACAAATCCCACAGGGTTGTGCTGATATGCTGATTCATTTCCAGAACTGGCAAATTGATTAAAACAGAATTTAAAGAGGGAGATCTTATTGTGTTTGCATGATTATCTTTTATTTATTTATTATTTATTTATTTTTTCTGTTTTAGTTTCATCGTCCAATTTGCAGTGTCTATGTGCTTTTTTTCCCCAAAAAATGATACTTCATTTGTTACAGTTTTTCTTTTATTTATTACTTTATTTATTTTTCATCTGATTTGTGAGAAGAGTCATGTTCCAGAGTCAGGCTCCACC
>JAYDZG010000015.1:18739977-18772944 GCA_034509265.1 Microcambeva bendego | reverse complement strand
TATGTGGTGGACCACAACATAATAAAAGCATAAATGTGCACCACTGTATAAAAAACAATACATTGTGAACAAAGCAGTATTTATCATTCTCTTTCTTCATTATTGGTTAACACAGTGTAGTGGGAAATGACCATGTTACTTGTACTAAAAACAATGTAATAGCAGCAAGGTATATGTGGAACATCATTATCATGGCTGTCAAATTTTGGGCCTATTGGCCAAAGTTGGTCAACTTTTTGGACCGCCTTGCTATATCAAAGTTTTACCTTGTCAGTAGAGCTTCTGTCAGCCTGGAGTGAGGCTCAGTGTTTCCAGATTGGGTGGATTTTGATGCCATATTGCCGGGGGAAAAAGATACGTTGGCGAGTGGATACAATTTGGGCTGGTTTTATAATTTTGGTGGTTAAATATATAAATAAAAAACTATTTTCTTCTTAAACAGCTGGTAAAAAAAAAAGCCTAGCCTTCTCCTATCAAATCCAATTTCAAAAGTTTATATAGTTTATAAGTTGTTTATATTTATAAAATATTACAACCTTTATAATTTGCATGATAAGATACATTTTGCAGGTCAGGGTGGTGTAACAGGCTTATTATTTTTGAAAACATCATCTGCTCCTCATGTGTTGTTTTGGGAGTTTTTTCAAGCATTTGGGTAGCTTTTGAAAAGGTTTGAAATCACTGTTGCAATCTGGCAACCCTAGTGAGGCTGTCAATTATGTCAGTGGAATACAGATAAATGAAAATGTAAAAACTATTGCTTTACTTTTTGTATTCCACAGCAAATGTCCTCTTCTTTCAAAGATAACATTTATTCATACGTTCCTGTTTTTAATCATCCTTTGAAATCAATAAAAGCACCATTAATTTATAAACTGTAGGGTTTTATATAACAATAAAAACATAATGCTGTATATTTAATTCAATATTAACATAACATACCCTTTTACTTTTCACAGAGATTAACTTTTGGCTCCTTATAAGAAGTTATTTGGGGAATTCCTGATCTAGATTTATAAGTTCAATATTATTTAACATAGTCAAAATATTTTGTCTGCTTCTTTTTTTCCTCCTCAGTTGTGAACTGCACAGAGCCTGGTCATGTGGAGAACAGTGTAAGACAGGTCCTGCCCAGTGGACCTGATCGCTACAGCTTCCAAACCACAGTCTCCTACTCTTGCAATTCAGGATACTACCTGCTGGGAACCAGCTCTTTGACATGTCAAGGGGATGGCACCTGGGACCAGTCCCTCCCCAAGTGTCTCTGTGAGTCTCCTGCTTTTCTTCAGCACATCAAAAATAAAAAGAAGACAGTATATTTTTGGTATTTCATATTAGCCACAATAGCTACAATATTTATCCAAAAGTATGTGGACACTTGACCATGAGCTTGTTAGACAACCCATGTAAAAATGTGATTAAAATACAAAAGTCATTTACATTTTACCTTTTCAGAATTTAGTGCACACTCGTTTTCTAAAGCAACTTTCAGAGCTGAGACAATTTACAGTCTAAACAATTGGGGGTTTAAAGATTTTGCACAAGGGCTCTTCTGAGAAGGCTTCTTACAAGTCTTTGAAGCACACAATCCAAAGAATATCCAATGAGCATTGGTTTGGATGGGCACTGATGTGGCCAAGAAAGCCTGAGCTGAGATTCCAGTCTTTTCCAGAGTGTTTTATGCTTTCAAAGACCTTGCTTAGTGCCTAGGTGCTCAGTGGAAGTTGAAAGCATATCATTCCCACATATCATGGATTTATCACACTTGTAATGCATTTATTGTGGCTGAAACACATTAATAAAAAAGAGATGTGTGATACCTGCTGAGACCATGTTTGTTTTAATTGGTACAGTCAAAGGCACAAAAAGGTGCCATCAGTAATCACTCATAATCAATAAAACACCAAAATAAGCTTTAATTTATTAATCAATAATAGTTATCAATAATTTTTTGATCAAGCCAATGAGGGAAGTAGTAAAGAAATCTTCCTTAAGTTACAGGGAAAATGCATAGACTTGGGAAAGACAGTAAAGCAATATCTAAGGTTAAAGTGGTTGCAGGAGCACAGTGGCGTTAATCATTTTTCAATGTAAGAAGCTTTTTTTCACAACCCTACTAGATTGGGCTGTCAGACAAGAAAGACCTTGTTCAGGGAAGTAAAAAAAGAACCCAGTGGTCATTCTAAATGGTCTTTCTAAAAGCTCAGAGTTTTAGGTTGAACTAGGAAAAACTCCTTTAAAGTACAGAAAGAAACACTGAGAGGAACCAGACATTAGAAAAAGACATTAGAGTGAAGGATGTTGCAACTAATGCATAATTAGTTTGGCCATATCAATTATATGTGTAATACAGCTTTTTTATTTAGAAAATTGGCGTTTGAACATTAGTAACACATCATTTCACCTACAAGGAAACATTTCCTTTAGCCTTTTTAACCCTTGTGTCTTTATTGCAGTGGTGCTGTGTGAGCATCCCAGCATACCACCGTATGCACAGATCTCAGGAGACCGCCGAACGGTGGGCTCTGTGATTCGCTTCAGCTGCATGGGTCAACGCAACATAATAGGCAACTCTACCCGCATGTGCCAGTTTAGCGGCCAATGGAGCGGCTCTCCGCCACACTGTACAGGTAACACTATCGGGACCATTCTCATGAGCACATCAGCACCCAGTAAGTTATTAAGAATATCTGACTACTATTAACAGTCTGAGATTAAGGATCATAAACTATTGTTTTTGTTGTCTGAGCACTCCCACCATAAGCACTATAATCTCACCATATCAGCCGCTGCCATATGAACCCCCTACACGCCTGCCAGCTTAGAGCCGTCCTGCTCCACTATAAAGTCATTGTGCCCACACAGCTCTCAGATATGCCACAACACAGTCTCACTCTGTGCTGTAAAACCAATCTGACAGCTTTATGTCACAATTTATGACATTTATATTTCTGAAAAATTGCAGATTTCCTGCATTTTGCTCCCAGTGCCCACAATGGCCATTTTATTACAAAACAGCATCATTGCTCAAGAATAAAACCATATCTCAAGTGCAAGCAGGAAGAGAACAAAAAATAAAAAATATAGGTGTTTATTGTTAATATATTAATTTTAAGGACCCATGTTAGTTTGTGTTGCAGTGTTCATGGACTGATGCATCACATCAGGTGCTTATTTTATCACAAGACTAAAATCGATAAGATTTACCTTTTTTCCCCTTTTGCATTTGCGGGTATGTACGCATAAATGTGATAGTCTGGAACACAAATGTGATAGGTTGCTCACAATGAGCTAGTGAAAACCAGATTTTAAAGTTGCATAGTAAATAAATACATCCATGCAATCTGAATTGTGAGAACAAAAACCCAGCCATGGGTTCAAGAGCACAATTAACTGTCTGTGGAATACAAGGCATAGAGAAGAATATAAAGCAATGTTCAAGGTTTAAGTGGTTCCATGAAGAAAATGGCCTCAATAATTTTTCAATGCCGGGTGGTAGGGACGAAACCAGTCATGTAAAAAAAAGTCTTGTGCTGAGACTTGAGAAGCTGTTTGAATGAACAATCATTTCCATATGTCTCTTAATTCTTAATTACAGCTGTTATGTAATGCTGCTAAGTAATTATTATTCCTTTAAATTTAAAATGTTGTTTTACACGTTATACTGAATTTATTAATGTTGGCTCATATTATTTTTATCACTTCAATTCCAAATTGTGAAAAGGTGGGTATACTCCTGATCACAACTCCTCTGACCCCTGTGCAGCCCTTGATGAACCCTTGTTCATCTATATCTGAAAATTGTGGTCCTCACCCACATATTTTGGTCATCCCTTCTCACAGGCACTGTCAATTATGCCCACTAGATGACTCCCAGACAACCAGTAGAAACACTAAGTTTCAGACCGAGGAGTTCAGAATCCCTGTGCTAGTGTGCTAGCAGAATTTACGGCTGTGCCACCTGGGCACCAAGAGAAAACTATAGAAAACATGTTTAACTTAATCATCATGGGGGATAAGCATAGATTGATGGGTAAAAAAATAATTACATCTATTCTGAACCCCAATAAAGGATGCAAATACCTATGTAATGGCTTGAAGAACACATCTTAGCTTTCATTTCAGTCCATTATATTTAAATGTATGATTTTTTTGGCATGATCGGGAGTAAAAGGGTCTTGGCACGGTGTCAATTTTGCAGACTTTTGGAATGGATTAGGTTAATTGATTTAGGTTATCAAAGATGGCTCAGACATCTATGTAACTCCATTCTTAACAGTCAAGCCACCTGATTTTTTTTTAGCACTGTTACCTTACATCAAGAAGGTCCTGGGTTCAATCCCCAGTTGGGGTGGTCTTTGTCCTTTCTGTGTGGAGTTTGCATGTTCACACCATGTTTGGGTGGGTTTCCTTTGGTTTCTTTGGTGAACTGGTGATCCGAAATTGTTTATTTGAAATAGCCAGATGAGTCTTGTACTATGTAAACATGTTTCTGTCATGATTGCTTCCAAAGAGTTTAAAACTTGATAAAATCTAAATTGATGGATAATAAATACATATTTACACTTGGTAATATTTGAGAGTGAAATTGTACTTGTGTTATTTCAGGAGATGTAGGTGGGAGGTGTGGTGACCCTGGTATTCCGATGCATGGTATTCGTCTGGGAGAGCAGTTCTTTGTAGGCAGTGTGGTGCGTTTCAGCTGTGAGCCAGGTTATGTGCTTCGAGGTTCTTTAGAGCGGACCTGCCTGGCCAATGGCAGCTGGCTAGGCGCACAGCCTGAATGCCAAGGTAAGTGCTGTGGGATGTGGAATATTTGAAACATCAATGCATGCTGGGGATGAATTATCACAGCAGTATTAAAAGCTAAATATAAGGTATAAGTATAAGCAATTGTGAATTTATTTCTCTGCTTTTGAGAGGAAACAGCATGACATCTCAAATAGGACATAGCTTTGCACATGGAAACCACAGACAAATAGTCTAATACTTCCTGACTTTTTCTCCTTCAGTTTTGCATTTTGCTAGTGTCCTTGTCACTACCGTTGGCATGATGCCTTACCTGCTTCCCTATCAGGTTGCATCTCCTTCAGGATGGCCCATTCATAGTTGCCACTGGCAGAGAGTTGGTTGTGAATCCCAACACTGTCTCAAGAGCACATAAGAGATAACGACATATTCTGTTAGGAAAGCCAAATGCTGGAGAAGGCATCAACACAGCAGCAGGATCGCTATCTGCTCCTTTGTGGAAGGAGAAACCTCTTAGATTTTATGTATCAGTACATGTGCCACAGACTGTCCAGGCTAGAGGTGATGGTGCCCTGATAGACGTGTTGGAGAAAATCTCCTAGGACACAATCCACCGTCTCATCAAGAACATGCTCTGTCATTGTCAGGGAGTGCAGACATACCACTAACTCACATTATGAGAGGCCATGATGAAATTCAAGCAGATTTTATTGTCCTGTATTTTCAATTTTTGACTGATTTTCTGTGTGATTTTTTTTTACTCATATATACAAATTACACAGTTTAAATTGTTAAGGAATTTTTATTTGAACCTTTTGTTCAAGAATCAAAACATTAGCTAGACAATAATCGGAGCAAACTAACGAAGAACATGTTGAACAAAAACTGCTATAATACCTTCTACACTGAATAACCACCAAAAATTCATCTCATAAATCACACATCTTGATTAAAAATGTATAATGATGGCAGCACGGTATCTTAGTGGGTAGCACTGTCGCCTCTCAGCGAGAAGGACCTGGGTTTGATTCCCGGGTGGGGTGATCTAGGTCCTTTCTGTGTGGAGTTTGTATGTTCTTCCCGTGTCCATGTGGGTCTTGGGGTACTCCTGTTTCCTCCCACAGTCCAATGACATGCTACCAGGTTCATTGTAGACATTGAATTGTCCTGCAATGGACTGGCACCTCATCCAGGGTGTTACCATGTGCCTTGCGCCTGTTGAGAAGCTGGGATAGGCTCCAGCACCCCTCCCCAACCCTAATTAGGAGAAGGGAGTTTGCATGTTCTCCCCATGTCTGTGTGGGTTTCACCTGGGAACTCTGTTCCAGTCATGCAGTCACTGGAGACACTGAATTGTCCTATAGGCATCTAGCTTACAGAGTAGTATGTCTATAATATGTAATATTCTATAAAATTCACAATCTGTTGTGGCAACTCGGCAGGAAAAAAAGAAGAATACTGACCAGGATAAGAAGAAGATAGACTGAATCAATAGACTTATGGACTATAATGCTCTTTTGAGAGCTGTACTTTAAGGCCTCTAAGGCCTTACACAGAGGTGTAGTATCACCTGGGGTGTACATATGTTCTACAGTCCCACTACTTGCTTTTTGTCTGCCCTTTTTCTCCTGCTCTCACTGCAGTGTGAATGCCACTGTGTCCCCTTGGTCCTCTTCTTCTCCCCTGCCTCTCTGATTATTCCTTGCTTTCCCTTCCACTCTCTCTTTCACTGCATTACCACTCTACTTTCTTGTGAAATGCTTGCACAGTAAGGGATGCCAGGAGAGCAGATGTACCCGAGTTAATTACCCGTGGGGACAAAATAGCCATTTCTATAACCTCCAACTATGTCATTTATTTAAAGGAATGGTCAGAAGATTCATGTAGTAATGTACAACAACCAAAAAAGCTTCACAGTGTTTTTGCTTTCAATTACTTAGATTCATATGTTTTGTAAGTACTTGTATGTACTCAAAAATCAACATTGATACATGTGTATTTTTATATTGACTTATTCAGGTTATTATGTCTAACCTATGAATACCGATTTACCGTTGAAATCTCCCATGAGATCCTATTAGTCATGTAGGTTTCAGGAAGCATTGTATGTATGTGAAAAGCAATGGGTCTTTAGGGTAAATTCATGTCATAATCGATAGCAGAGGTGTTCACATATAGACCATTTTTAGTTTAAAAACAAACACTGGAACTGGACATTAGAATCAGGAACTGGATCAAGAAAAATGTTGCCAGTCACAAAACAAAAATATGTTTGACCCAATAATGTCTTAGTTACAGTTATTATTAAAAATAAAAACATCACTGGGAAAGGGCATCGATTGGTAACCCATGTGGGCATGGGGAGAACATGCACACTTTAAAAGATCCAGACTGCTCCACCTTAGAGTAGAACCCAGGACCTTCTCTCTGAGGCTGTAGAGCCACCCACTGAACCACAGTGGTGTTCTTAATTATAAAGTAGCAGTGTCGGCAACATTTTGCTTTGATATGTTGTTTTCACCATAATATCTATTAAGTCTCATCCAAGCAGAACTGCTGCTGATAAACTTAATTTTGACACACCGTGTGTCAAACATTTTTCTATGTATGACTACTACTTAAGAGGCCAATTAGAGCAGGGGGTGAATAACCATCTAATTAGAGGTGAAATTGCTATGAAAATGGCTTTTAAATATAATTAAAATAGATCCCTGGTGTGTTATCTTGTTAGCTTTTCTGCTGGCCTTTATAAGTTTGTGTTCACCTGCTCATTGGTAATGTAAAGTCTGTCTAGGCCATGAGTTGTCAAGGTGCTTAGTGCTCCTGTAGTAAACTGCACCATGGATTAAAAGTCGAATGGATGATGAGCTTCCAAACCTGGGCAGAGGTTTTGACATGAACTAGGTGGGTTATGACTCTACCACAGAGCTTGTGGCTTTAATCACACATTGGAAACTGGGGATTTTAATTCATTAACAGAGTCCTTGCTCTTTTTTGACCTGTGCCGTTGTGCCCTTGAGCTGGGTTATTATCGCCAACATGGCCACACTTGCTGCCACTGCTCTACCTCTAGTGTAGGGACCAGAAAAGAGTTGGCTCAGTGGCATTGCTGTGATTAAATAAAGGTTAAAGCAAAGGGCATTAGCGATTAGAATTCTTGCTAACGATGTGTCTGATCCACCAAAATGTTCAGAATTTTAGTTTTTTTTATTTTGACTTTTTTTCAATGCAGTTGTTTTTACACATATTGGTATACATGCTTATTTTGACTCAGTAATGTTTACCTTAGCATCATTCTGTTTTCCTATGGTGGTCCAATCTTCACAAAAGGCCTGTGTGGCTGCAAATCTTTGCAATCCAGAATGAAGTATTGCCAGTGCATGGTTGGTATTGATTGGACCTCCCTTGACCTGAGGGTTTGCATTTATAGCACCTATTCTCCTCACACTTCTCTCTCTTTTCCTTTTAGTGGTCTCGTGTGGCAATCCCGGGACACCTCGGAACGCTCTGATCCAGTTCCACGATGGGCTGGTTTTCTCCCGCTCTATTACATACACATGCAGAGAGGGCTACTATTCAACTGGCCTGCTCACACGCCACTGCACTGTTAATGGAACCTGGACTGGAGACATGCCTGAGTGTACAGGTACTGTCACAACCTTGATGTTGCTACAGTAATCTAAGTACAGCTTTGGGAAAACTTCATACACAGAAATTTGAAAGAAATATATATGGCTTGGCACTGATGTAGGATGAGAATAGTTGCCTATTAATCAACATTGTAACCCACCCCGAAGGTGTTTAATAGTGTTGCGGTTAGGACGGTTTGGCCAATAAAATTTCCCCACATCTAACAAAAACATTATCCACTGCAGTGTGGATTATACAGCTGTGGATTTAAACTGCATGTGATTCCACTGACATGAGATGTGCTTTTTCATCATGACACCTGTTAGTAGATGGAGTATTTTAAGCAGCAAACATTTTATTCTTAATGTTGAAGTGTTAGAAGCAGGAAAAATGGACAAGCCTAAGGATTTGATCGAGTTTGACAAAGGCCAAATAGTGATGGCTTACAGTTCTTGTGTGGGGTTCCCAGTCTGTGCAATGGTCACAATCCATCAAAGGCAGTCAAAGAAAGGAACATTAAGATGACAGGGACATATCTGGCCCAGGCTCATTGATAGACCTATGGACAGAAGGATGTCCTGTTTTGTCTGATCCAACAAAAGAGCTACTGTAGCTCAAATTGCTGAAGAAGTTAATGCTGGTGCTGATTGAAATGTGTCAGAACATTGTTTTGGCAGCAAAAGTGGGATCAGCATTAAAAATGTGGTCAAAATGTTATCAAGCAATTTGATACTTACCTCTAGATACTATATGTGGGAAACATATAAGGGAATTCGCTGCGGTGGAATTCATGTGTGAGTGTGGAATTTTCCTGTCACACATCAAAGTCTCTAATTTTACTGATGAATGATTGCATAAATATATGTACAAATTCAAAGCAGGATTGTCTTGGTAAAACAACTGCAGTGAATTTTGTAACTCTTTCCTCACAAATCATAGAAGTCCCAACAGATCAGGGATATTTTTTTTATAGTATGTCTGGTTTCTTCCAATTAACCTAAAATAATACATTGCTTTCCATATAACAGCACTGCCAAAGCTAACTCTGAACACTCTCAAAGGCTCCTGTTGGTAATAAGTGTAAGAATTGTATGCTCCGAATGAAAACCTGTTGTCCAGATGAAACCATGGACAGTGTTTGGAAATAGTCTGAGACCTTATTTCAATTGTTTAGCCTTCAATATAAGAAACCTATAGAAACCTATATCTAATGTGTTGAACAAAGAAAGATTCGCTCTGTCCTTCCTTTTAGTATCACTCCTAAAACACAATGGCTTAAGCTAATTGAGAGCGTTGGCAGGCATTGCATCTGTTTGACCACTAATTTTGGATTTTAATGAGGATAATCTGACTGACTAAAAATTTAATTAAATTAGAAGTATCAGAGATGTGGTAAGATTAGATTAGAGTGATTAAGAAAATGTTTTTTTAGATAGCTAGGTAATGATCGTAGTTAATAGGGAAATCAAAAATGTAAATTGTATCCATTTAAAGGCATCTGTTGTGTTGTTCTCCCTTTAATGCCAAATCATCTCTGCCACTTTGATACACTGTGTATTCTGGTACATTTCTATCAGAACCAGCATTATTAGAACACTTTGAGCCACAGTAGTTCATCTGTTGGATCAGACCACATGGGACGGCCTTCTCTCCAACGTGCATCAATGTTCCTTGGCTGCCCATGACCCTGTCACTGGTTAACCACTGTTCCTTCCTTTGACCTTTAACCAATTTTTCTTGTAGTGTAAGAGCTCACAATGAGTAATGATTAGCATGTGCATTGTCTGTGACATGTAAATCTGAAAGCTCAGTTTACCCCTCTTTTAAATGTATTGATCTGCCAAACAATGTTGCAGGAACATTAGTGTAAAACTAAGCAGTGGTTATGCATTATGATTGGAAGGGATGGTGCTTCTTTCTCTCCCTATACACTATTATTATTGCCAAACATGCTTTTCAGGCATCTTTGGACACTGAAAGATATGGTTTTGTTTGGAAGCCATATTTTGTAGCAGGATGAACAGATCTGTAGTATAAATACTGTTTAATAATTTATGTGCAAGTATTCCATAATTGTCTTCTTTTCTTTATTCAGTAATTAACTGTGGAGACCCAGGAGTGCCTGCAAATGGTCTCAGATCGGGAAATGACTTCTCATACAGTAGCTCTGTGAGCTTCCAGTGCAATCCAGGCTTCACCATGGATGCTGATCGTGCCTCCACACTCGTCTGCACGAAGGATCGTACCTGGAATGGAACTAAGCCTGTGTGTAGAGGTACTGATTAGTCTCCAAGTTGAACTTAACATATTGTGATGTATGACAATGCTCATCCTTCAGTTGACAAACCTGAAAGTGTAGATCATTTGTATATTGTTACTGTTAAAAACGCTTTTTGATGTAATACATTTGTAGCACCTTTTAAAGCATAATACCTACTCACATACAAGCTGGCCGGTGAAGGTAGGGAATCTCTTGACATTATTGTCAAATTCTGCTTCACAGTGATGACACTGTGATCCTCTGTCTATTAATAGTTTGAACTCAAGGTAAACTGATTTATATAGCACTTTTTACAGTAGTCTCAGGGAATCTTTACAGAAGACAGGATCAATATATCACAAACTCCTGTTGACCAAGCCAAGGGTGACAGTGACTAGGAAAAAATCTCTTAAATTACAGGTAGAAACGTTTAAAAGGAACCAGACTCAGTAGGGATCCATCCTCACTGGGTGGCCTGGAAGACAAGAGACGTAACATACTGATTTTTACACATTTAAACTATATTTACAACATATATTAAAATACTTTATTTGTAAAATATTATTCTCCAATAATATTAGTAATTACAAGTGTTGTGTGAGCTGAACTGTGACTCAATGAGTTGCAATGTTGCCTCACAGCAAGAAGGTACTTGGTTTAATCCACAGGTGGGATGTTTCTGGACTTTACTGTGTGGAGTTTGTATGTTCCCCACATGTATGTGTAAGTTTACTCCAGGTCGTCTGAATTTCTCCCAAAGGCAATTGTGAGGTGAATTGGAGATACAAAATTGTCCATAACTTTGTTTAATAAAACCTTGTGAAGTGATTAAAATAGTTTAATGAGTAACTAACTTTCTTGTTATGAATGAAACCAAAATTTTAAGACATGATCATAATAAATGAACAAACCAGAGGAGTGTAAAAAATATATTTGGAGATAATATTGGGAATAATTTGATTGAGATAATAATAATTGAGAGATAATTTGGTTTAAATCTTGGCTCTGACTGCCTAACAGCCATTGTTGGACCTTTTGGAAAAAAAACCTCTACACTTAACAGCAAAGTCTGCGTTCTGATCCTGTCTTCTAAACAGTATGAATGTAAAATTAATTTTATATTGTGCTTATAATTGTTGTTTATGTTTTAATTCATTTAAAACAAGCTTTAGTTCTGTTGTCCTGTTGGTGCACTTTGTTACAGTGAGCATGACTACTTCCTTTCATATCTATGCTAATGCAGATGCATTTAATTTAGGGTGTAAGCACAATTACAATCAAAGGCTTCTAAATGAACCAAACAAGTCACAAGATGTAATACTAAATGCATTGTGAGTAGCTTATTTAGTGTTTTTACACCATTTTATTTTACCACTTTTCACTGTGATCCAGATGGTAAAATACCACATTATAGACAACTGCATAAAGCCCAGCAGCGTACATTGTTCTGTAATTGTCAGAGTGCGTCCAGAGTTCGCTAAACTCATAAAGTAGGAAATAAAGTGTACTGAGATGGAGTTATGGGGAACATAACTGTACTTTACACACTGGTTTGAGGCACAACACAGAATACAGAGAGACATGTATACTCATGCTGTGAAACACTCTTTTCCATCGATTGTGGAATCCCCAAAGGGACAAAATGGGTTCAATACGCAAGTACATGCAGTGATCATTCTGAGTGTACTGTATAATAGAAAAGCTTGGTACATGACGATGTGTTCATAAAATACATCATATGTAGACTGTAAATTTGTAAGTGTGAATGCAAAGCAAAAAAAAAAAAAATAACAATGGATTATTTTCTTGGTTGTCCAGATCAAGGGAACCAAATTCAAAGTATGAACATAGTACTATACTGGTGTAAAAACATACAAGACCAAAACAATGAAATTAGACAGGATCAAATTCACATTTGAGAATGAGCAGTCTTATGTTATTTGCATTGATAACATTTACCAGCCACTTTTATCCAAAGCGAATTATGAACACACAGTCATGAAGGTTAAGATACTTGAACCAGCGACATTTAGATTACTAGTCCAGAACCTTAACTGCTAAGCTATTACAGCCCCGCACATAAAAAATGAGGATATTTACAGAATTCATTTGCATATTTGTGTTTTCATAAATCAAACACCCATAAATACTTACTGACTTGCACCTAGGGATGATTTAGAGTAACGGTAATATTAACAGTCGTTGTGTTTTGAGTCCATGAGACCCCAGAGCCTTTTTAACTGCTCGTAAAATACCCTTAGCCATTTTCAATCAGCTTGATACCTCATGACTTCATCCTAATTTTGTATGAACTGCAAATACATTTTTCCTAGAGACCCTGGCTAGAATATGTAAAAGCAATAGATTTTTCTCTTTATATATTTATCCTTCTTTGTATTAACTTGGTTTATTCATTTGGTTAATTTTGAACTCAGTTAAAAATTTTTTCACCCACACAACTCATATTACAGTGTCAAAGGAACACAATTAAAATAAATTGCCTATTTTAAATCACTTTCCCGAGCTTGACTTTAAACTAGATTAATTTTTAATGCTGAATGTAATCATTCCTAATGGATTAAATTCATGGTGTATGTTGTCCATGTATTGTGTGTGTGTGTGTGTGTGTGTGTGTGTGTGTGTGTGTGTGAGTGTGTACTATAGTGAAATGTCAGTTTCAGTGCACCATTACCTACTGTTATCAAAACTAAATCCCTTGTATTTGTGTGCATACTTTCTCTTGTCTTATTCTTAATTTCAAAGGCAGGCCTTAAAGCCAGTGAAATGAAACATTTAAATACTCTTATTTTGTATGTGATGTTTGGTTGTATTCATTTGCAGCGATTGTTTGTGGACCTCCACCTAGCATCCCTAACGGTCAGGTGGTTGGAAGTGACTTTCAGTGGGGCTCCAGCATTAGCTACACCTGCAACCAGGGCTACCAGCTCTCTCTGCCTACTGTTCTCACCTGCCAGGGCTCAGGCAACTGGAGTGGTGAAAGGCCACAGTGCTTTCGTAAGTCTCACTTATTATTTTATGTTATTTTATAAAATGATGTAAAATTCTGTTTACATAAAATTTAAAAGTGTTTTGCCAAACATAATTTAATGAAAGCACCATAGGATTATAACAGCCTTTATATACAAATTTTTATTTACTTACTTTTGTTACAGCTGTTTTCTGTGGGGATCCAGGAATGCCAGCTCAGGGCCGACGGGAAGATCTAGGATTCACTTATCTTTCCTCTGTGTTCTTCTCCTGCTTTCCACCGTTCATTCTGGTCGGCTCCACACAGAGATACTGCCAGTATGATGGAACCTGGAGTGGCACCCAGCCCTCTTGTATAGGTTAGCTAAATGTGGATATTTAAGATTTCAATTCAACTTTTAAAATACACATTTAAAGCTGCTTTGAATATTTTGTTTATTTAAAGATATTTGGATTTTTTAAACTTTGTAAATCTGCTGTATGTTGATCCCAGAGCTATGAAATATGAACACACATGCAGAGCTGTCAGAATTACTGACATACTCAATGTATGGGCCTACTTCCCTTACTAACCATACCAACATCATGTTTTAGCCATTTGTCCCCTTTACTTTTTGGCAAATACTTTTTTTCCTCATTCAGACAGATGTTACTTTTGAAATGCTGTATCTCAATTGAACATACTCATACAACTACTGAAAGGTCAATGGCCAACATGTACTTTTTCAATAGTTAGTACAGAGGGTAGGTTGCTTTAAATAAGGTACATCATTATTTTATTTTTATTTATTTTTTCAGATCCTACTCACACCAGCTGTGTGGATCCTGGTATACCACTGTTTGGATCTCAGAATAACACCCAGGGATACCAGGTACTGGAATACTAAGTGAAATGGTATTTTCTGTTCTTTTTGTATTGCACCTTGTTTTACTTACACTTTGGCTTTGGATTCAAACAGATTGGAAGTATATTGTTCTATAGCTGCAGAAAGGGCTACCTGCTTCTTGGCTCCATCTCTCGTACCTGCCTGCCCAATCTTACCTGGAGCGGCATGCAGCCAGAGTGCATCGGTGCGTAATATTTAAGTGTGATTTGAAACACTTTGTAATTAAAATGCACTAAATATGCATTGTATGAGAACAATTAATTTCAAAAGTAAGCGCTGTCACCTCACAGCAAGAAGGTCCTGGGTTTGATTGCATGTTTTTCTCATGCCTGTGTGCCAAACAGTAGCTCTTCCACACATATACAAAAAGCTGCATTCCCAATTCTTTAAGCCTCTCATTCTTTTCTCAGCTCATCACTGCAGTCAACCTGAACTTCCAGCACAGGCAGATGCTCGAGCAATAGAGTTGCCTTCCCTGGGTTACACTCTCATCTACACTTGCCAGCCAGGCTTTTATTTAGCGGGAGGCTCTGAGCACCGCACTTGCAGACCTGATGGCAGCTGGACTGGCAAGGCACCTTTATGTTCAGGTATCTCAAAAGTTTCTCAGGCAAAACTAATGTTTTTTAATCTGTTGATAATGTCACTTTCAAAGTGTTCCCAGTTTTCTAAAGACCTCGGCACGTATCTAAGCCAAAAATGAGTCAATTGCTTAGTTAATTGCTTAGATTTTGAGTATTGTGAGCTGTTCTCATGCTTAGTGAAGCTGATGAATTGCTGTGTGCACCTGTTTCATCTGAAAAGAGGATCTGATGAGGACATGCAGTTAATGCATATTATTATTAAAATAAACTAATTACAAGATGTTAATTTGGTAAGATACGAACTCACTTCTAGGAAAGTGAGTCAGCCTGTCTGACCATTCGTCCATCTAGTTTTACATTATATTATAAACTTTCTATCTATCTATCTATCTATCTATCAGCGAAAAAGTTTCTGACTATTTTATTGTGCCTTGAATGTGGGAATAGTTCTGAAAGAATTTGATGACGTTAATGGATCTTGAGTTAAAAGTGGGTGAAATACGGCACTGATAGTTTTTTAAAGCCAGGCTATAAAGATGTAGGAGAGGAGTGTTGTTGGCCTTTCACGATGGAGGGATATTAACAGTGCCAGAGGGAAAACTGACAAAGAGTGAGTTCAGGCTTCTGACAGCTAATAAAGCTCTGTCCTCACCAGGGCTGGTTGGTGGGGCTCGATCACTTGTATTAGTACACAAGTGTTGTCTTACATGTCTCACATGTAATGACTCATTCAACAAATTCTAATAAAGTCAAGTCTTTAAGCCAAATATGCTACAAAAAAGTAATGTTTTAAACTTCGTGACAGATATTTGGGAAATCTCTGTTTACATAAAACATTACATAAAGCTACTATTTACTATTTTTCTTTATTAAATGTGCACCAGTTTATTTTGATGGATGGATAAAGAGATAGAGAGATTGATTCTTTATTGATCTTACGGGAAGTTCTTAAAAGAAAAAAGTGATAAGTGTCACAAACAAAAGAATAAACACAATAAACAGCACTGTAGAAGTACAACACAGAGAGCTACTGGAGACGCTGTCACTCCCAATGGCGCCAGGTGTGAAAACATAAGATTATTGAAAAAATGATAAATGAAATGCAATTGTTAGATATATCAATCAATCTACCATTTTGTACATGTATAATAGTTTTTAAATGGATGCACATGAAAAAAAAAGAACTGGAACAAGGACAGTGAAAGAGTGAGATATGTAAGGATTTCACCTTCTGCAATTCAGATCATTATTAAAGAAATTTCAAAATATATAAACATCTCTGTGCATAAAGTGCAAGGCTGAAAACCTCTGTCAATGTGTTATTCAGATAACATTGCATTTAAAGCCAAAATTATTCTGTAATAAGCAAACAGACTTTCACTACATGGGCTGGGGAATATTTCTGTATTGGTTAAAATTCTTCACTTTTCCAGCTACAACAATTGATCCTTAGTTCCACTATGGCTGTTTTTTTTCTTTTAATAGAGGACTATTCACTTTTATTCTCACTTTGCAAAACTATTGTAGAATTACAACAAAATACTTAGGATTTTGTGACCTCTAATGACATAACAGCTGTGGCCTCATACTTTGTCTTATTTAAACACAGCCATCATGCCAAGTGTCTTAAGTTCTGTAGCTTAAAAGCAGAACAATCTCAGTTGCTTGTTAAGCTTTTAACAAAAATAGATTATTTATTCATCATTTGTCTTCAGTAATCTTCAATAACATGCCTCCAGTCTTTTACAGAGCACCACAGTTGAACCTATTCATTCACCCGCTTCCAACCCATGAGGTGTTGAGACTGGAAGGTTCTACCATAAGGCCATTGATTAAACACAGACTAAAGGCCTGTGTTCATTAAAGGGATTTTAAAATGTATTAAAACTGCTTTTAAAACCATGTTACTTTTTATCCATTCTGTTTGCAATGAACTGCAATGAACTGTTTTTTTTCCTTTTTTTTTCTTTGCTCATGCAGTTTGATCTGTGTTCAATTTCTGCATTGCACATCTTTTTAGACTTCTCAGGAGGCTCTTACTCATGATAAAAATCTGGGTTTTAAAAATACCTTTGAGGGCTTTTCGATCCATCCAGCTTTATGGTCCTTTCCATTTTAAGGTTATCTCATTCAGCTTAATCTTTGAATGATTTAGTTACCTAAATTAAATGTAAGTATAAGTGTATGTTATGTTTAAGCTAAATCTTTATAAGGATTTCTTGATTGTCTCCTTGGGTGGCATTTGGGTGCCGCAGTGGTCTATTACGCTACGCTAGATTCCATCAGTCCATCAGGTATATACACAGACATGATTGGCTAAGGGGTGGAGGGGTTTGATTTGAATCCTCTCCAGGGTTTAAGCAGTTGAGAAAAAGGAAACCTGGGAGCATTTGTCATTTCTTTTCTCAACCTGATTTTGCCCCCTAGTTTTACACCATGTGGCCAAAACAATGCATTACCAACAGTTTATCTCCAGTATTCTTTTCTTTTTATAGCTGACAACAGACCAAGTGGAAAAACTGTTGGAACAGTACAAGAACCACCCAACACTAAACTCCAGGGTATGTCTTAAATTAAGTTATTATTTGATTTCATGAATATTTTTACAATTTTACAGCTTAACCTTTTAAGGGCCAGCCATTTCCTAGTTGTTAGGGTATAGGACTAGTAATCGGAAGGTCGCCGGTTCAAACCTTGACACTGCTAGTTTGCTACTGTTGGGCCCTTTAGCAAAGGCCCTTAACCCTCATTGCTCATACTGTATACTGTAACTGTAATTTTAGTTGCTTTGGATAAAGGCTTCTGCTAAATGCTGAAAATGTTAATGTATTTTCTGTCATTTATTTCCAGTGCCTAGTGGGGTTTTCGCTAGGAATTCACTCTGGAGGGGCTCCTATGAGTATCTGGGGAAGAAGCAGCCTGCCATGCTGAGCATAACTGCTTTTGAACCATTCAGCAACCGAGTCAATGGCACCCTCATGGACCATAGTGGAGTTCAGCTCAATCTGGCCGGTGTGTGTTTTTTCTTACTAAATGTCAATCTTTTAAAATATGTTCCTTCTACTTGCAGATGATGCATTAACAGCAAGATTATATCAATTTTGCTTTGTTCATACTGTAAGGGCCTTTTTCTTTATGAAGTTTCTTGAAGCAATAATGATGCACTTACAAGGATTTGTTCTCATTCAGGTATCTACAAGAGAGAAGAGGCCCATCTGTTGCTGCAAGTCTATCAGATTCGAGGGCCGGTAGAAATCTTTGTTAACAAGTTTAAAATCGACAACTGGGCACTGGATGGACATGTATGTACCCATTTTTTAAGTTTGACATTGAGTTTGAGAAGTTAGTTTGGGAATTAACAAATTAACTAATTTAGAGATTAAAGAGAATTAATTAAAGAGAACTTTATTATATAATATTTTACTTTTTAGAGCAGAATATCGGTAATAATGTGACATAATTCAAATCAATTACCATTTCTCAGACTGCTTCTTCCACTTTACTGCACACTCACTCGTTCACCAGCTAGTAGATACTACCTAGTTTCAGGAATCAGGTTAGACTGAACATTATTGCTGAGTAGAATTTTTAATGTGCCTATATAATTTTAGTCCACACATTTATGCTAAGCTAATGCTAAGGATTTAGTCATCAACAACACAGTCAAGTAGAAACTGCTCGAATCCACCAAGAGAACTTAAACAGGATGTCTTTTTTTAAAAATAACATTATAAACAGTTTTTTTTTACTTCTGGGACAGTTATTGCTAGAACTTTCCTCAAGTGTTTATTCGCATTTTACAATAACATGTCTGGCTGTGCAGCACTTTGTAGTTTCTAAATTTAGCAAACGGCTCACAGTAAAACTTCAGTCCAAAGAGGATTGAACAGAATAAGTCCATTCAGTGCATCAAATACAAAACCGGTGTGTTTGATATGTCTAAGTATGTAGCAGAAGTGGGAATGAAATGCCATGAGTAAATTAAATACAAGTAGCTCCTAACAAATGTCAGAACTAAGAACAATTCACGTTTCAATATGATCACTGTCCTTCTACCATCTACAGTAATGGTTTCGAAGAAAATAATGTAAATTAAAAATGGCTTTTAGGCCAAACTTGGGTGTCTGAAGCATTTGATTTTGGTCTGTCAGATTAAAGTATAATCTTTAAATTACTTTTGATGACCACAGTGGGCTTGGCACCACCCAAAAACACAAGGATCAAGGTGAAAATAAACCAAAACATGGATACATTACATTGCATTTTACAAGCACTCTATCACAAATTCATACATATGAGCAATTTGGAGCAACCAGACCACACATTGTTTTGGTAGCAGTCATTAAAATGGCAATTGTGTGTTGCATCTGCAGAAACCAAATGTTATATTAGTTCTGTTGAACTATTTAACTTGTTACAAGGTCTATTTTGATGTGATTTAAATCATTTTGATTGCAACTATAAGTCAACAAGTAAGTTGTAGCCTTTGATGGACTAGCCTCAGTCTAGATGGTATTCTAGTGTTCTCAGGTGGATATGGACCAGCCGTGAGCCCACTAAAAATGAAGCAGTTATCGATACACACGAGCAGTTATACATACACACAATCACTCGTGGGCATAGGGGAGCTAAGAAAGTTTTTGCTTTTAATTAAAATGTCAGTTAAATCATTGCAGAGTAATCAAGGCCAGACGTCCCTTTACCGAAAAGCAAAGTAGACAAGCAGCTGGGAAAATGTAATTAAAAGTGTGGGTCATGGGGACTTGTGGATGAGTGTGAGTGGGTGGCTGCTGCGTATGGGTATGACCATATGAGCTGTTTTTCCATATGAAAACTAAATGTCAAGTGTAAAAGGTAAACCATGTAGCTGACACATTTTAGCTATTAACAAGTAATTCCTGACATTTTAAAATATTTAGCTTTGTAGTGTGAAGCTGTAATTGTTTGTTCTCTTTCTTTGTGCAGGTGTCATATATGTCTTCATCAAACTCCTTTGTGTATCAAGGATTTGTTCGCGGAAAAGGATTTGGCCAGTTTGGGCTTCAAAGACTAGGTATGTGTTTTCTCAATTATTTACTGTTGTACTATTTTTGTCACAGCATAAGGGATACAGCTGGCTTTGTATCACCATGCTTGATGTTCAAATTTAAATAAAAAAACAACATATATTCAAAAGAAAAACAGAAAAGGTTGATGCACATGTAAATTTTCTCTGAACATGTGGTACACAGCTCTTACCCAGACCAGAATAAATGATTTCAATGGAAAAAAATCTTGTGGAAAATACTGCAAATTAATTAAACTGAATTCCCATATAATGGTCAGGTGTGCTCTTTTGACTCTGTTGTGTACATAGCTCGGGTGGTGCAGTATGTAGGGGTGTCACCCACAGCAAGAAGCCAAGGTTCAAAATTAGCTTGAAGCATCAAATGCAGAAATTAATGTATTTTTATGAAAAAGCTGACCAGAAAAAAACTGTTGATATCATGTGCATTAAAACATCAGTATAAATCTAAGAAGCATCTAAGGAACATAATTTGCATTTTTATACCGTTACAACTTTTTTCTGATTTGGGATTGTATATGGAGAACATTTTTACACTTCAGGATGACTTAAGGAAAAGTAGATTCAATATTCTGTTACAGCCTTGAGGCTTCATCGGCAAAAGTATTCATCTCTTAGTGAGTTTTGGGCAGTTATTGTTTAGGCAAGTATTCGAACATCTACTTAAATATAAAACGAGCCTATTTCCCCAAGCTTACACCCCTAGAGACAGGTAATTAACCTCTACTAGCACGACTTTGGGCCTTGTTGTAATGTATCATACATAATTTACTATAGAGGAGGCAAGAGCAGTGGAAAAAATTACACATATAATGTGTGGACTATTTATAAGAGAAACGTGTAGAAATAGGCTCAACAATCCATTTTTGTGAAAGCAAAGTACATCCATTATTTAAAAAGAAAATAAAACAAAGCTTTTAAATTGTTCATATCCTCCTTTGTAAGCCAAGTAAAATTCATAAAAAAAAAGAAATGGAGTTATGTTGGGGGGGTGTAAATGTGCATAATATATATTTATATGAGTGGCCTCATTTGTTAATTGAGTCTGCTGCACTTGATAACCATGTTCAACTTAAACAATACAAACAATACACCTGTTCTGCTTAATTGTAAGCCCTTTGTATGGTTTGCATGTTTGAGAAAATATAAAGCTTTTGATATGTTTTTCCAAATTAAAATGTATGTGAAGTGTGAATATACTCCTCCAAAATATTGGAATATTATTTATTTATTTTGGCATCTGCTTTAAAGTTTCACTGTGCTTTAATGTTTTTATGTAATCATGTTACAGAGGGGTTGGACCCAAATGCAGAAAATCCTGGCTACAACTTTACCTCCAACAGCAGTTCAGTGGCAGCAGCGATTTTAGTGCCTTTTATAGCAATGATTATAGCCGGATTTGCTTTGTATCTTTACAAACACAGGTAAACTAATTAGCTTTGATACCATTCTGGGTCTTTTGCCGTGGTAAATTTTTCAATGCTTTGAAGAAAAAAAATCTCTTTAACTTTTATTCATTTGACAAAAGTACAAATCATATTTTATGTTTTGGATGACCAGCTCGATTTTGTGAATATGAACACAGTAGTATATGATTCGATTCACATACTGTACCATTGAACAATAAATAATTCATTGTTGTCTTTATTACTATTATGACATGTACAGCTGTGTTAATCAATTGTTTTATGCTAAACATACAACCACATTCTATATTGATGCCAAGACAATTCAAGATAATTCTCAGGAATTCATTCTTGTCCTGAACATGGTCATCTCTTGTCTTACTATCAGGAAAAGACCCAAAGTACCTTTTAATGGCTATGCTGGCCATGAAAACACCAATGGAAGAGCAACGTTTGAAAACCCCATGTACGACCGTAATATCCAGCCCACAGACATCATGGCCAATGAGTCCGAGTTTACGGTCAGCACAGTCTGCACAGCTGTATAGCCCTTGCTTTCTCTACAGGTAAACCATCAGTCAAAAATGCATTCCATTATAAATGAAATTGACTTGTCTTTCAAAAACCTTATTGGTAATGTATCTGGAGCTAGTCTATTAGTTCCTTTAATTAGTGTATTTTATAAATTGTTAGATTTTTTTTATTTTAGATTTAGAATACTTTTTTCATCACCGAGTAGTGATTTTATTTTATTTTTTTCTTCTGCATTTTAATCCAATCTGTGCAGTGAAACACACAAATACACACTAGTGAGCACTGGGCTCAGCAGCCTTAGCAGTTAGAGGCTAGATGCCTTGCTCAAGGGCACTTCAGTCATGACCTGTCGGTTCTGGGAATTGAACTGGCAACCTTCTGATCACATGCCTAGATCTCTAACCACCAGGCCATAACTGTCTTTATATATATATATATATATACATCTATATAATTAGTATAATGCTGTTAATAAATTCATTGTTTGCTTTATTAAATGTAATTACACAATGAGTATCTATTGTTTACAGCTAAGATTCTTGCATGAAAAGTATGTTTTAGGTCAAGGTAGATTACAAAAAAATATAATAAATTAACAACAAAACATGATTGGACCCTGAAGATCCCAGAGCAACCTCCTAATTTTACATTAAGTGGATATGATTATTCAAAATATTTATATAAATGAATTTAATAATATGTAACTGCAAATTCTGAATGACACACTTTCAGTTCTTCCTAATGAAAATCTCACCCTTGATCATTTTGTCCCTTAACTATCATGACATCCACAAATCATCCATCTCTTTGCCTCTTCTTTCTATTTCTCTTCTTTATTTTCATGTATCATTTTCATCACAGGTCAACAGAGTTTTTTTCTTCTCCTACCCACACAAGTGCCCCCACATGCTGGAACTGGAAGCGTGGGTGGGCTGAAAGACATGAGCAGGAGCTGATTTTATTTTTCTTAACACGATTCCAGCAAGTATAATATAAATAAATCACACCCTGATGACAACCCGGGAAAGTTGATGAAAATCCAGTGAGAAAAAAAAAACTTATGATGACCACAGCAGTGTCTGTTCCTGGAGAAAAAACTCTACAGGCCTTTATTTCCTTTTTTCTGGATGTAGCCTACAGTGGACCTTAGGCATGGCAGTGTGGACGATTGCAAAGTTGCGATTCTGTCATTGTCAAAAAAAAGACGCGGTGGAAGATATTTCCAGCTGGGTGTAAGTAGCCAGAAGCTGGCTTTCAGGATGAACAGGGATTTGTGAAGAGTCATGCTCAGAGTGGAATTATTGAAAACACCCCTGACAGTCAGAGTCCCATTTTGCTTTTTCTACTTTTTTCCCCACAGAGTGCATTTTTCCCTTTGCACACTAAAGCTGCAAGATTAAGGATAAGTGCAGACTTTGTTCACATTACTGGGTCTCTCTGGCTGACACTTTCGCTATCGATTCCGGTGAAATTTTCACCTGAAGCCACAGAACCTGAATGGAGGTAGAATGAGATTCTCAGCTCATTAGAAGACAAGGATTCTGTCATTAGCAACTCTCTGAATGTGTTACAGCCCAGAGCATTGAGTGTTCTTTTTCTGCTGCTGCTCACCAGGCTGACTCAGATTGGACAGGCCACACATGCACCTGGGAGAACATTGGGAAAAACATAAAAAGGGAGAATATGGGCAACATTAGCTTTGGGCAATTTGATGTTTATTTAGTCTGGCATCAACAGGAGACAGCATAATTCACATTTAGGACTTCAGTGGCATCTGGACGGCATCCCCTGAATGACAAGGTTGCCCTTTTATAAGTCATTCGTGTGCAATGAATGTTTAAGTTTTGATGATATTTAAATAATAAATTATATGGGTGTTTAGGCCTGAAAGAGTAAAGAATATGTGTGCATTTTTTAGACGTTCTCCTCCCCCCCCCCCCCCCTTAATTTTTCTCCTAATTCCACATTTGTAGTGATGACAGATACCAGTCTGGGAAGATGAAATCCTAACTAATGTTTTGTTTTTTGACACATTTAGCCATATTTGATCCCCTTTTAAAACTCGTGCAATATTATCGGGCAATTGAACACAAGTGCTGTCTGTCCCTCTTGTGTGGATAACTTGAACAGTGTTACCTTGATCAATAATGGAATTTATCCCTCTGACCCATTCAACAGGACTCTCTTGGACTCATTGATTGTTTATACTTACCAGTAAAAAGTGAATTGTTTCCCCAATTATGAGCATCAGTTAGCTCATATTACATACTCGGCGTTCATGAAGGTGTGCAAAAAGTAATCAATAGTACTTAATTGTTTGCTTTTGGAAATATGTTTTGGGAACAATGTGAGAAATCTATTTTATTAAGAAGCACATTTATTGCTGGTATATTTCTGCATTAGTACTCTCATTAGTAGGTGCACAACACTACAAAAGTACCACTAAACAAAAATTCACAACAAAGCAAAATCTGAAAACATAACCATAAACTTATAAAAACTCTTAACGATAATTAAAAAAAGTAAAATTTCATATAAAAGTGCTAGATCTTACCACCCTTACAATGTCATACATTTTTAAACAGACTAAGAAGCAGCTTGCAGCTTATGAGATGCATAATGTAGAATGTAGATAATATATGACTTAAAACAATACTGTACCAACAACCAGTGCACCATTACTTACTTTTTCAATACATGGCAATTTATATTACATGAATCACGTTATGTTTATTTTGGATAGTATGTTTAATTAGTTTACCTATGTTTGTAAGAGGTAAGATGTGTCAGTATAAAATTGTAATGATTTATGGGACTAAATGAGTAGAGCACAAGTTTATGGTGGGTTTTATAAAAACGTGTTGTCATAAAATGCATACATCAATTTTAACATCCTTCATTTATTTGCATTTTTGCACTGTTTCAATATTATTGAGGCCACTGTGTTGTAAGTCTTAATTGGGGGCCCTTTTAGACCCAGGTGTGTGCCTTACATACTACATTAAATCCATTCACATTGCAACAGATGTACTCCAGCTGAGCTCCACACATATTTCAAATACTATTCAATAAAACAGAATAAAATCGAGAGAAACAATTTAGCTTGCCACAATAAAATGTCTCGATGAAGCTGTGCATTTTTGCGGTCTTTGCGACCATTATTGGTAGCCTTGTTAAAGTTGATTAAAAATGAATTGATTTCACATTCACATGAAAAAATCAAACATTTAACTAGAAATACACAATTAATGAAACATTAAAATAATAACATATTTACAAAATAACTAGCATTAATTTATATCTTTGCTTTTTTGCGTAGACCACATGTGTTTATTTTAAGTAGTCGTCTTAGGTCAACTTTTCTCAGTCGTTCCTCAACTTTGCTGACTGTGCGGAATGTGTGAAGGTGTGGTTATATAAAAGTTATTGTCTGCAAGTGTCCATGTGTACAGATTGGAGAGTAAATTTAAAAAAAATCAATTCAATTCACACTGTGAAAAACTTGCCAGAACCAGGACCCAGGGTTTTTTTTCTCCATGTAAGAAAAGGATGAAGAGTTAGGAAGTAATAGCATGTTTATTTTTAAGAAGGGTTGATGGTATGTAATGATGTGAGGCTTTTGTTTGGCCAAAGGCCTCGAGAACCTAGTAAGGTATGTGGAATATGAATAACATTTACAGCATTTAACAGTTTTTTTCCTAAAATGATGTGCAGAAGTGTTTAGTCAGTACACATTTGAAAATATTTAGTACAAACAGATCTAAGAACATCTGCTGCACTACAATTCGTCCTATTTATAACAAATGTTTCTGCAGGTTAGTTTCCATTTAAATTCTTAGCAAAAAAGTAGATCTTCAAAAATATCTTTTAGAAGATTGTGCATGAATGAACTGTTGAACTACACAGGGAGAGTTGTACTAATAATATGGGTACAAGAACAGAGAATGGCCTTAATGCGTGGATTATTTCACTTCGAATTGGTGGATCAAGACAACCTCGATTTTAGGTTTGAAAGGTGTATGGTACAGAACAGGTTTTGCTTGTATTGAATGTGGGCAGCTATAGAAAGCCAATGAGGAATGTGTATCGTTGGGGTAATATAACAGAATTTAGGTTGATTGACAGCCAGGCAACAAGCTGCATTTTGAATAAGTTGCAGTAGTCTGATAGTGGACAGCAGAAGATCTCCCGGAGGGAGTTACATTAGTTCAAGATGACAAGTAACTGGAGTAGAGTCTCAGTGGCTATCATGTTCAAATCTTATTGATATAGAGAAGAAACTGGCCTGATGTGAGTTTAGCAGTTTGAGCCAAGAAGAGTAACTTTCTGCCTCTGCCAAAAAATTAAACATTGTATAAAATTCAGGCAGGAAATGTATCCAAATTTATATCACACAAAAATGTTTACTGAACTCAAAGTTAAAAGCTTTTGCCATGGCCGTCTGTCCTCACTTCTAATTCGCATTAAAAGAAACTGTTGGGTGAGCTCGAGAGGAGAGTGCACAAAAGAGACCTTAGAACCCCAGATGAATCGAAACATTCCCTCCTCTGTATTTTTCCAACTTATTACATAACATAGATGATTAAAATGCTGTTTTATCAGCAATTAATATCTCTGTCAATGATCTCTTTCTCAATCTTAATCCCATTAACACATTCTGTATGAATTAAAAACTATGTATATATAGTAAGCCAGGCAATCTCATTCAATATCTGATCTCAGGAATTCTTATGAAATGCCCTTCTAAGTTATTGTGGCTGATTTGGTCACACAGGGTGCTAAAACTTCTTTCATTTATTTGGCAGATCGACAAATTAAGATATACTTTAGGACTTGATAAATTGACACTATGTTTAAATTGAGCTGGAGGAGGGCAATTTCAGTTTAACACCCATTGATTTGAAATAAATGTAATGTTCAACAAAGGCATGGTGCCGATATACTTACAGTGTATGTTCCTTATGCTTGTCTTACCCTAACTGAATGGGGAGACAGTGCTGCACATTCACTGCTATGCCCAAGTTGAATCAGAATTCCATCAAAGAAATACTTTGATACTGATTATAATGTGTGTGTTTATAGTGTTGTGTATCTCAGTTTCTTTTGATTATGAACCATCAAGATAAGTGTTACCTGAATGATGATTGTTCTTTTAATTGAATTGGCAGTTAGATATACTAATAGATGACGGAGGCCACAGATTTAAGGTCATGTTGGTCTGGCCAGTAACTTTGTACAAATAAAAAAAAGGCTCAAGACAGGAATCCAATGAAACTGGACCTGATCATCTGCTTAAGTAATCACATAGTGAATGTGTTTATAAGCTTAGATTTCATGATAAGCCATGCTTAACCATCTTTGTGCCTGTCATACTTGAAACCCATCAGAACAACAAAATATCATGGTTTGCGTGCATTATTAATGTGCTTTTGTAATTAAACCCATTTAGTTTTAGTTTTCTTATATGATGCAAACAAATGATAAATATTACGTACATAATATAGATATGGTCTTGGTTTTGTTTTTAAAACCCACCACATAAATGATTTAATTACATTGTGCCTACTGTATAAGGCCTGCATTTTCATCAAACGATAAAAATCACTATCTATAACAGCTTGTTCTATGGATAAATGAATCGCTGTATTGTTCTTCAATCGACTTCACCTCTTAGTAATTGCTTTTAACATTTTTCATTACTTTTTAAACCTGTGGCTTATTTCAGCTACATGAATATCATATTGCACAGTGCCAGTTTCAATTGTTGAGTTGATTGGAAAAAAAGATTGTATTTCCTGTGGGATTTCAATAGCAAAGTGGTTGGGAGGCACATTTTGTTAAGCCTGTTGGCAAGCACATTGTGAAACATTATGGTTTGTTTCTGTCTTTCCAACAAATGCTTATTTTCACTGCTTGATCAGTTCTTGAATTGTAATTTGTTTTCAAATAAGTTCAAACTTTCTGATAGTTGTTAAAAAACAGCTTAAACTTGATGAACGAATAGTAGATTGCTGAAATGCTTTCTGAAATCCATAAAATCCATATTATCTTTTTTAAATATGTATTATCATTGATATCTTTTTTTTAAACAAGATATGTATTGCCGGATCTATTTAACTGTGGTTTGAAAGCTAAAGAAAAAAGCAAAGCCTACATTTTAGAATATCTTGAGTGTTTAAACTATTTACTTGCTAATGTTCGAGGCAATGTCTTAATGATTTTATTTGTTCTTTTTGTTAAATCTTTCTTTGTGGCGCTTTGTCCATCAAAATAGTACATTTAATTTGACGAGACTGGAATCACATCTGAGCACATATTTATTTACATTTTACTTACATGTTTCATGATCCAGTTATAAACAATGGTGAAAACATATCATATTGAATGTAACTTTCTGTATTATATTTAAAATCTTCCCCTTTTGGGGCCATATAAAACTAAACCTAATTATTTTCATAATGAATTTAAAAAAATCTACATAAACTGAAAATAAAATTGCAACAGAGAAAGTTAGATTTATTTTAAATTGTACAGAATCTTTATTATGTTTTTTCATGCCCAGAGAATGTAAAAAAATAATAGAAAAAGTAATGATACATTTTATTGATCATAGTCTGCACCCCTCACAATACTGCTTCCTTTTCTTTTTAAAATATTTGTTTTAAAAACATACAGAAGCAATGCATTCCTCTCCACTCAGCAAGAGCATAGTGTCCAACCTTGAATGACTTTCAGACCTGCTTTGTCTAGCCAAAGCCTCAAGGGACAAAGTGAGACCGCAGTTCAATAGTCTGACCAAAAAGGTAGTGTTGAGAAAGAAGTGTAAAAAATGTGAGGGGACCTAAATGAACTGGCCTGCTGTGAATTATGCAAGGAAAAAAGAGGACAAACAAACATTAAAAAGAACTATAAAAATAAAAAGGGAAAACATTTTGTACAGAGATATATTTTTATGAAAATACATTTGTAATATAAAAAGAGAAAATGGATTGACGTATCTGTAAATGTTTTTCATTATTGTAGTACAAAAGCTAGTGGGGAATATAAAATATCTATATACAAAGATAAAATAGAATGAGTTTTTTTCTTTTTTTGTAAATGTAAAAATTATGTAAATAGAAGTTTACATATTGTACATATGTAATACTCAACATGGCTTGTCTGCAGTATATAAAATGTATTTTATCCGTCTGTATATGATGCTTTGCATTGTGTTTAAACTTATTCTACTTTCTTGAACTTGAATCATATTTTGAAGGCTTTTTGAATAAAAAAAAAATAAAAACATGTGTAGCTGTCATCTTGTTTTTTAGCAGAAATTGAACTTTGATGGGGATGAAAATACATTTCTAAATTCAACTGAATACATGTAAACATGTAAATACAGTTTGAGGTGAAAGAATTTGAGTTATTGATTAGAATTCTAGTTAGAAGATTTTCACATACACTTCAGGGAGTGGACAAAAATGTCAAGTCAGTAAAGCTGGAAATTATGACGGCTAATATTTAGAAACTTTTTTTAATTGAAGGCAAATGCACAATGCAATCTGTAAGTAATTTGGTTAGCTCAGGAAATTAGGTTTATTGCAGTACACAATAAATTATTATTTTTATCAAATGATGGATTTTTATGTGGTATCCCTTGACAACCATGCTAGAAAAAATATTTTGAAAAACATTTTATTCAAAAAGTTATACTGCCATTGTGGTTGATGCATCTATTTTATTTTCAAGCGGGGCACTTTTAAAGAATACTTGCAGCCTTCGTGGCTCAACCCCCTGGGAGGGGGTTAAAATTACCCTTAAAAAGGGGTGTCAAGTAGCACATCGTTTTAAAGCTTGTTGAATTTCCTTAAGTACCCTAACTTATTACTTTCGGACCAGTAGTTTCCAAAAATCACGTTACAGAAGTATTAATGCTTAAAAAGAATAAATCTCAGTGCTGGTAAGTTTTAATTACATTTGTGTTTTTGGAACATGATTTCCAAACATGCCCTTCCCAGTTAATATTTTAAGGGTAATTCCCACCCCTCCCAGGGGTCTCCAGATAATCAAAATGAGACCTTAAAGTAGTTAATATTCAAATAACTACCACTTGGTCTAATGTAAAGCAATTAAGTAAAGAATAGTGACGTACAATTTCCTCTTAGCTTTTTAAAAAAAACTACAGAAAGTGTGAAGTTGGATCAAAGCCAGTGAAACTGCTTTATGCTTCACCCCATAGTCCCTTAATAAAGTCTCTTAATTCATCTAGAATATGTCGGTTCTTCCTTTATGATGCACAAAGATCCCAAAGTTAAATAGCAGTTTAACACTTTTCAAGTGATTAACTGAGAGTATACTTCTGACCTAGGAGATTTTTTTCATAATAACAAAAACAATACAGTAAATGAACACATGTAAACACCACAACAGAATGATAAATGTATTTATTTTTAAAATAGGCAAACAGAAAATGCAATAATGCATAACAAAATATTTTTAATTCTACTGGAAGTATACTAATAAACATTTCAAAAGTTCAGAAATCTATTGCATATGTGCCATGTTAAAACAAAACACTGCTGTCAATTTTCAAACTCTTTTTATTTACTAAATCAATGATCTAATATTTCAAGCCTCAAAACAATTTCATTCTGGTGTTGAAAAACCATGGTGGTGGTTTTTTTTTGCTATTCACATTTTGATCTTTAAAAGCATGAGAAAAGTATTATTTGCTGCTGTTCCGGTGTGCTGGTGACAGCTGAATAACCAATGAGACAGTTGAAATACCAGGATGGCTATATATCCCAGTATCTGAGATCTGCATTGTCATCAAACATCCCCATCTTCTGCCATCTTGCAGAGCAGACAAAGCCAATATTACCTGAAACTTTCCAATAATGGTAATAAAACAAATGTGACAGATGACTAGCACTAGTGTTGAATGGAGACCAGGACTGAAAGTAGCTGTTAAGTGTACATAACCAAATGTGTCTCATAATGTGTGTTAAACTGTCCTAGAAAGCCAAATGTAGTGCAGAGCTTCACATTTTACTTTATTTACCGCAACAGTCTCAACTTGATCAGTTGCTCTTTACACTTTTTTATATACACTCCACTTTAAATAGCCCAGTTCATTACTCAGGCTATTTTAGACCCATAGCTACCAGGTACATAAAATGTACAACACCACTTCCAAAAACAATTTTTTGTTTTGTTGTTAATCCACTGTTGTCTTAATGGAACAAAAGGTCAGGCTTTAAGATCTCTTTGGATTCTCTGATTTTAAAAAAAGCTGTTGCAGACTGATTACTATCTTGAATCATAGTATATTTGCAAAAGTCAAATAATGTTGCTGTATGCGCCCTTTTCAGAAGTGTATTGTGGTGTTTCACTTTTAGGGTACTTTTTTCATTTTTAAATCACTGACACATTGTTGCCTAGCAACAGGGTTTACTGAAGTATTCATAAAGGATTTAAAAAAAAACGTAGATGTGTCAAGTGACATGAACACGTTTTATATTTCTTAGTTAATGAGTTTTCTGTCCAATTCATTTTTAAGTATTGACTTTTTAAGCCCAGACCAAGGTTTCAGCATGATCTTGTTTTAAGAAGCATTGCTGAGCTCTACACAGACATGTTCGAACATCAATTATATCTACACTGTTTATCTTGTCTGGTAATGTCTGAACTATTCAATAGCTGGAGTTGGGTTGGCACTGATATAAGGTGGAGAAAATTACTTCTAAAACCAATGTATGGTTTCTTGTGGGGGCATGGTGGCTAAGTGGATAGCACTGTTGCCTCACAGCAAGGTCCTGGGTTCGATAGTCAGGTAGGGTGGTCTGGGTCCTTTCTGTTTGAAGTTTGCATGTTCTCCCCGTGTGCATGTGGGTTTACTCCGGACTCTCCAGTTTCCTCCCACAGTCCAAAAACAAGCAAATAAGTTAAGTTATTTACTGTCAATGTGTTTGATATAAACTTGTGTACTGATGAATGTTGTGTAATGAGTAACCGTCTCCTGTCATAATTGTAACCAAAGTTTAAATCCCCCCTCCCAAAAAAATACAGTTAGAGGTGCAAGATGAACTGTAGACAACCTTTAGACAACAATCTCTCTCTGAACACAGAGAAGACCAAGGAGATTGTTGTGGACTTCAGGAGATCTCGTACACAGCATGCTCCTCTATCCATCGACGGAGCTGCTGTGGAGAGGGTGAGCAGCACCAAGTTCTTGGGTGTGCACATCACAGAAGATCTCTCCTGGAAGACCAACACCACATCATTGGCCAAGAAGGCTCACCAGCGGCTCTACTTTCTCCGCAAGCTAAGAAGAGCAAGTGCCCCCACCCTCATCATGACCACCTTCTACAGAGGGGCCATCGAGAGCATCTTGACCAGCTGTTTCACTGCGTGGTACGGAGCCTGCACAGCATCCTGCCGCAGGTCCCTCCAGCGTATTGTGAGAACTGCTGAGAAGATCATTGGCACCTCTCTCCCCTGCCTCCAGGACTTATTCAGCTCCCGCCTCACACGGAAAGCCATCCGTTTGGTGGGTGATTCCAGCCACCCACTACACAGCTTCTTTAGTCTGATGCCATCAGGGAGGAGACTGCGCAGTCTCGGGTCCAGGACCAGCAGACTGAGGAACAGCTCCATCCATCAGGCTGTGAGGATGCTGAACTCTCTCCCAGCTCTGCCCCTCCCCTCCCCCTTCTGCACCCCTGCACAATAACTTTGATTGCACTGTATCACTTTAACCAGCGTTCAAGCTACTTACACCTTTATTTTGCACTACTTATATTACCTCTATATTTGCACTACTGTTCATACTGGACTTCAGCGTATTGTTTATACTGTGTATACTGGTAATGTTAATACT
>JAYDZG010000015.1:18708743-18722943 GCA_034509265.1 Microcambeva bendego | reverse complement strand
TATTGCTTACATCCACAGTCAGATTAAAGTACATCAAGCACATGTTTTGGTCTTTAAAATGCAGTGCAAACTGTGGTCCATTATAGGCCCAGTTTTCTGTGCCTTTAAATTACTGAAGCAGCTGAGCAATCACAAAGGCATTTCCCTTCCAGTTGAACTGTTTGACTATGTATGCGAAACAAACCTTGATTTCAACAATATTCCATTTATGATACATCTAAAATACAAATAAAGCAAATATGTGCACCTCATCAAAATTTTCACAGATGTTCACAGCACATAATTTAAATTATTGTTATATAAGAAAAGTAAATTTCTTAAAATGTGTTTTATAAAAAAAAACTTGGTTATTATGGCTAAAATTTATTTTCATGATCCTCGGGTGCTCTTGGAACATAACCCCCGCAAAAGTCAGGAGTTACTGTATATTGCATATCTTATTTTTACCCTTTGTAATTAATTTGGTAAAACACATTTATCTATGCACCTAAAGCTTTGCATTTGTCACACAAAACCCCATCTACCTTAAGATGCTGAAAGATGTGAAATGCTTTCAACCCTGTCACAGAGTGCCTGACACATTTTAACATAATTTAAGACAAATGCTAATGCTTAGAGGCTTTCTGGCACAAAGTAGTTTGGGATGTTGTCTGTCTCAAAAAGTATTTTTTGACTTTATAAATGGCTTTTATCTAAATCAAACTTCAAAACTCTGGATTAGCTATTACGGTGTCAAAAGTCTTCTTCAGTGGTAAAAATGTTTCAAATATTGCTTTGCTAAAGATAATACTCAAAATTGCATGTCACACTCATTTATTCTATTTTAGATATTAAAACCTAATTTCATAAATACAGACCACTTGTAAAATAAGAGTTTAGTATGGTATTTCAAACGGTTAAGTCAGAACCTTGACTATACAATTTGAAATATGATATAAAGCAAGTCAGGATTATTATCCTCTTGTGCCTTGGATCAATGTCTAAACGCATAACTGAATAGTACTTGAGTTTCATATAGCAGATGATGCATGAACATACTTGTGCTCTCTTCAAAGTACAAGCAAGCCTATAGCTATATTTATCACAAGAGAGACCTTATCACATCCAATGCTTTCAGAAGGCTCAAAGATCTTCCACATTCAACTGTGGTTTCTGGTCTTGGCCTACACAAATTAAGATTGAGATATTTGTATTTAATTTGTTGATAATACTATTGAAATTATCGAAATTCTCTCACAATGTTTGCCATAAGTAATGAGCCATGACTCATCATTGATTGCAAAGTCTGAGTCTTTAGTTTATTCTGATGTTATGTCTACTCTTACCTGTGACAAATTCTGCTTAATGCACATTATTTCGAAAACAAAACACTAATTCTTAAGATAAAGTTTAATTAATTACCAATAATGATATGAATAGCAAAACAATAAAGAAAAAGCAAAGACAATGCACTGACTGAAAAGTAAGGACTGGGACAATACAAATACTAAGTATTGATAACGTGAGTGATCTCAAGCTTCCAGTTTGGGTAGGCAATAACATATATAATATATCATATGAACATTATTTTTATAAGCTTATATGATTATAAGCTAATATGCTGTGATCCAGACCCTAATGCTGTTAAATTTTGTCTCAGTTGCTCCCGAAATTCAAGTCTTACAGTAAAAACCTGTGTTCTGGAGCTCCAGAGCCACAAGAACACCACAAAAGGGTGAGTGGAGATACACTGCTTTTCTGTGGCAAATATAAATAAGACAACCTGATTGAATACAAAATTCAGTTTTCAAACATAATTTCATTAATTCAAAGGAAAAAAGCCTGACCTTATGTGGAAAAGCCTGTTTAAGGTCATGCAACAGCATCTCAATCGGATTCAAGTCTGAACTTTGACTAGGCCACTCCAAAACTTTTATTTAATATTATTTTTTCAGCCATTCAGAGATCCTGTATTGACTAGACACACCTGCCAACACTGTAACACCACGACCACCAAAGGCTCATCTGCTGACAACAGTGGCTGATGCATAGTGCTCTCCTTGATGTCTTATTTATTTATTTATTAGTATTTTAACGTCATGTTTTAAACTTTTGGTTACATTCATGACTCACGCATGGTTATTCATGACTCAAGGTTCATCTTTTCACAAGTTTATATTAAACACAGTTGTGGACAGTTTTGTCTCTCCAATTAACCTGGCTGCATGTTTTTGGACTGTGGGAGGAAACCCGAGCACCCAGAGTAAACCCAGACATGGGGAGAACATGAAAACTCAACAAAGAAAGGACCTGGCCAGCCCCACCTAGAGATCGAACCCAGGACCTTCTTGCTGTGAGGCGACAGTTCTCCTTGATGTCTTCAACATTGTTGGTGGCAATCATTTCTGGTCAGCGTGAATCGACCTTCATTAGTGAACAGCACTGAGGCCCACTGGTCCCTTGTCCAGCATAAATATTCCCTGGCCCATGCAAGACAATGATGCATGTGCCTGGTGGTGTGGTCAGGTACCCTTACAGGTCTCTAGCATGCTGATATAAATGGTTTCGATTGGTCTGACGTGACACTTCGGTGCCTCTCACCTCCCTTAAATGTGTCTGGAGTTGTGTGGCATTCATAATCCGGTTCTGCAGGGCACTGTTCAATGAAGTGGTCATCAGTGTGGGATGTGGCCAAAGGGCGTCCACTTCTATGACTTACAGTGACTTTTCGTGTCTCTCGGTATCTTTGTTTCAACCTACTGCAAGCTGCTGATGACAGTCTGTGACACTTCTGTTTGAGAACATCCTGTCTGAGAAAATCCTGTTTGAAGCCTTATAATGGTGAGGTACTGTTAGTCAATTGTTTGGTGTCGTCTTGGTCTCATGATGTAAAAATGTGAACAGCATGATCAGAGCTTTTTAAATGCCAATTCTAATTGACCTTGGAAATATATTTGTCGTTTCATGGATCAAACGACTGTTGGGAATTTTGCTATTAAGCTCCTTGTTAGAGAACCGCAATGTGTGCAAAAAGTACTGAAACACTTAGTATGTAAGTGTGATTTAGCAATCTAGCATTTTGTGCAAATTTCCAGCATCTGTGACATTGTATTCTATTGATTAATCAAACAGCATACCTTTTAGATAGATGTGTGATATCATAAATAATAATAACTATAGATGACAATTGCACTGTTTATTAAACATGTCTACATCTCGGAGAAAAAAAAATCAGGTCAAAAAGTAAGGACACAGTTTATACATCATTTTAAAGGCATCAGCACAAATGCTTAGAATTTTAGTGCATCGTGTATGCATTACCTTTCGTTTTGCCAACTTTAGCACTTTTCTCAATATCTGCCCTTGCTGTTGAATTCCCATTCGTCATAATAAACTGAGTTGACTATCCATTTATCATGTCACACAGGTTATATTAAGGCCAAGAACCATAGGGTGAAAAGGTAGTATTGTTGGTCTGCCCTACATTGCCATACATCACAAATAAAAGCATACATCTGTATCATCAAACTTAATCTTTTCTTTAGCGCATTAAAGTATGTATTTTTTAAAATAATCTCATAAAACTTTACCAATGTTAAAACCGGTCAGATAAAACTGTCATGATATATTTTATCGGCTATCAAATGTAGTTAATCTAAATGACATTTAATTTAATTTAGTACTTAGAATATTTAGAAACCAGTTATTTGTGTTCTTTGTGTAATCCTTGTGTGCTGTTCAATGTTTTGCTACTCTATTTTTTTGCTACTACTATTTTTGTGTGAGGGGATTTTGATTGATGATACCGTAACCTTAGCTCAAAACCTAACCCAACCGAAAACCCTAATCCTGGCTCAAACCCTAAACCTAGCTCTAACGTATCTCTAATTTATAATAACAATTAAGATAAATATTGATCTATGGGTTGAAAATCATCTTGAAATCATAATTGATCAACACGTATCCACTCACCCTAGATTATATAAGCGTGTGTGGAATGTTGCAAGAGATGTGCGGAGATGTCCCAGTCCTCTTTGAGCTGCGCCATGCCAACTGTTTTGCACAGTGCCAGGTTGTCAAATATAAACATATTATTGCTATTGAGTTTTAAATGTGTTATACCTTTAAATGCATTCAGTGCGCAGTTGTCTTTATTTATTCATATTAAAGTGATTAATCAGTTTGATAGTAATTATTTTGTTTTACATCCTGATGTGGTGTTTGATGTAATGAAAATGAAATATAAAGCCTTATATACACACAAAATCACCAGAATCATAATAATGAATGTATGTATACGTGATACATGTGCACAAATTCTGTTGGTGAGTGAAAATTCAGCTGCATAGCGCCACACTTTCCATTCGATCTGTTCCATTTCTGTTTATTTTTATCCCAGAGGACGGAGAACTAAATAAAAACATTTTTGTCCTCTACCTCCGAGAGCAAAACTTTCAATTTGCAATCGGCAAAGCTCCTTTTCTTCAACATTTTCCTAATTACAGTGTTCTAAGGTTTATGAACACTAATTAGCATATATAATGTGCATAATTGAGATAGAGACAGGACGGGGTGTTGTGCTTGGGCATTTGTGCTCAATTTCAAGTTGATTGTGATGTACTAAGAGAATGTGGGATTCTGCTTACGTACGGTCTGATACTTTCTTTTGAGCATATGCAACATTTTAGTAGGAATTCCATGCCCCAAGTCCTTTCTGTTCGGAGTTTGCATGTTCTCCACTTGCGTTGGTTTCCTCTGGGTGCTCCGGTTTCCTCCCACCGTCCAAAAACATGCAAGTGTGGAGAATTGGATATACAAAATTGTCCATTACTGTGTTCGATATTAACTTGTGCACTGATGAAACGTGTTTAATGAATAACTGCCAACATGAATGTAAAACATGACGTTAAAATCCTAATAACCAGAAAAAAATCTTAAACCTAAACCCTATCTTAATAAAGCCATTTCTGTCACACTTTACTTTACAGATTGTTAATAAGTTGGTAATAGTATTGTTATAAATTTGTATGCATCAATTAAATGCCAGAGAGCGAGAGCGAGAGCGAGAGCGAGAGAGAGAGAGAGAGAGAGAGATATAGAGAGATATAGAGAGAGATAGAGAGAGAGCGAGAGAGAGAGAGAGAGATCGAGATCTGTCGGCACTGGAAATCAAACCAGCAACCTTCTGCCCAGTTCTCTAACCACCAGGCCACGACTGCCTCTTAAATAGGTTAATATTTAAACACAGTGGAAATGCAGTGGATCCAGCAGACCCTCAAAAATTGGCCAAGTAACAAAACTTTGGTAAACTAAGGGTTCAAAGCATGTCATGCATTATGCAAACCCAAAACTGGTAGGTCATGTAAGGGAAATTACTGAGCCAAGAATTGTCTGTTTATTTTTCATTGCTTTTCATTTCATTGATTTTATTTCTATTTAATAAGCCCTAAAGCTTGTGTTAAATAATTTATTAAGTCAGTATAAGCTATTTCATGTGTGAATGAAAACAAAATTAATTCCCTTATATTTTAATCTCGGGATTATTAGTAACATTCTAAGTCAATTGGTGTGTTAATCGCTCCATGTTTGTCATCATCCTGAATCCAAACAATTATGCTGAAAAAAGTCATAATACAGTTTTGTTCTCTGGTGTCACTAGCATGGATTGTTATAAGTTAAATATAACCTTGATAAGTTTTTAGCATTTCATAGATGAGGTCGTTTTCTTGGTAGATCTGCAAAGAATATACTCTGAGGAGCTAGGGAGGCGCTATGAGGATACTTTGAGGAGCTATGAATACATCAATAATAATAATAATCATAATGAGATTAATATTATTGTTAATAATAATAATAATAATAATAATAATATCTTATAATGGTAAGCTGACTTTGAGACAGACTCTGTCATGGTGAAATCACTAGGAAAAAACACCTACAGGTAATGAGGCCATCTTGCAGCTCAAGAATCACTCTTTTCGCTAATGATCTTCTTTGATTAGTCAACAACAGATTGTTAAGATGCACAAACTAATTAGCTTAAATCAATGTTAATGTCAGTGCATGAGTAGAAATGAATGCTTTGGCTTAATATGTCTTATATACATATAAAGTAAACCCCCTACTTATGCAGTTATGTTTTCAGTGAACTTGGTCTTTTACAGAAATCTTTTTTTCTTCTTAGATGAGTGTTGTACAGTGGTAAATGTACCATATTGTATAACAATTGCATTATTTATTGTTTCTTTACACTGTTAGTTTCTGTTTTTTGCTTCTCATGTAAAGTTTGTTTTTTCAAAATATGTGTTTTTATTGACAATGATATGTTAATTGTCATTGTGTTCTTTTTGCATGCTATTTTTTAGTCCTTTTAAACCATGGTCCTTTAACATGTTTTGTCTGCTTCATAAATTGTCATAACCTCCCGAGTCTTTCTAATAAACAGGAACTAATCATAGGATAAAATAGGTTTAGAAAGCCCTTTAAAACATGCCATTGTCTTAAAATAACCTTTATGACCCAGCCAACCCCACTGCCAATATGACACATAAAGCTTACATAATAAGAAGAATTCTCATTTGGATAGTTAACCTTCTGTTAGAGATTGGAGTAAACAAGATGATTAAGGCAGGAGTGATGCATTATTTATAAAAGTCAACTTTATTTAGTGGTGATTTACAAATATCAAACATCTATATTAAGTTTTTCCCTTTGTCCCCACATTGAAATGAATATGTACATGAATGTGTAATTAATTAGGAAGTGGGCGTGGCAGTCTGTACACAAGCTGGATATTAAATGAAGCATTGACTAATTGTATTTTGCAGAAATAATTGCTGGTTGTTAAGTGAACATCTGTTTTTAGATAAACATGTTATGAATCACAGTTCAAACATTTGTAGTATTCGAAACCTTTTGGTACCCAGTGGTTTCTTTGATTGTTTTTCTTCATGTAATCAAACTTAATGATTATATTTCAATACCTGCATTTGATTTCCTCTACTGATACACTATATGGACAAAAGTACTGGGACACCCCTTCTTAATTCTGAATCCATGTGTTTCAGGTAGCCTGCTTGAGGATCTCACACCTTGCCTACAGCCTCAGTGTGATTTGGTGTCCTTTACACAGGTAGGGTTAATTGCTGCCATATACAATTTTATGTTAATTAGTGTGCATATTTTAAGATTACACTCTGACACAATTTAATGATACAGGACACATTTCACTAGAATTTAGGTAAGTTGGTATTCAAGCCCCACCACTACCAGGTCGTTTGGCGCTTAAGCCGTAGCCCTTAATTGTGTGGACTGGTCATAATTTTAGGTCTTTTTGAAAAAAAGCATCAAATAAACCTTTAGGTTTTGCCACATAATCAGTTCCTAAGCACACTTATTGTATAATGCATATAGTTTAAATCTTTTTAACTATGTATACATTGGAAATACTCATCATTAAATATATATGCATAATCTATAAGGATAATGCTTATATACTTTCTGTTTAATTCCCTTCAAGCCTTCCAAATAACAGGATCTAAACATTACTTCATCTTAATTTAAGTTTGTTAAGTGCACACTGTAGTGAAACTTTCCCTTTATGAAGATTGGTCCTGCAAACCAGTGACAATTTTAAAGATTAAATTAAATCTCAGTTTCAGCTACGTAATGGTAAACTGCAATTTTAAATGAAATTAATAAAATGTTCACTTGTTCTGTGAGAGACTTAGTTTCAGCATAAAGAGATTGATAACTGTAAATGTTGTTGTTAGTTGTCTTAAACAGTAAATTACAGTGTTTCAGCTTGGAATTCAGACACAGTTAACTAAAGTTTAGTTTAGCTGACAAACCAATATATGTCTGCCCCCATACTGGCATTGTACATTTAATGGTCACATGGGGTAACGTAAGAACACAGGTATAGTCAAAACTTAACAAATATTTGCTCTGTCAGGAAGGAGCCACTCTATTTTTGACCTTTCTGGTTTGTTCTGGCTATTGAGCCTTTTTGAGCCTGGCCGTGAATTATGTTTTCTCTGATTGAATAGTATAATTAAAACTACGGGTATTCAGGGAGTAAAATAAATCAGATTGAGTCAGGCTAAGTCTGTGTAGTTAATTTTGAGGCTGATAATTAAATCTGTTTTCCAGTTTTGCTCCCTTGACAGTTTAGGATTTAATTACCATCTGCAGAACAAATCAAAAACTAGACTGACCTAAAAACCAAATTTGATGTACTTTTTTGTAAAAGTATTTTCAGGCTTCATTTTCTGTTTATGAACCGTTCTTTCCTACAAATGTTTAAAAACTGATTTAAATGAGATATAACAGAACAGATGTGGTTTTCATAAATAAATAGACAGTTAAACATCAAGTTGTTATGTGCTTGTTAAATTCATTTCATATTTGGTTCTTTTTATAAGAACACTTTTTACAAGATTCTGAAACACAATTTCAAGGATTTCACATAAGCCTTTCTCTGTGATAACGCACTGGTTTTGTGATAAAGCCTAAACAAATTTATCTCAAAGGTACTGTACTGGGTTAAGATCAGGGCTTTTGGGGCAAGTTAGTTATTTATTTCAAAATTTGCTAAGCAAGGATTCATTAGGCTCATTTTGTGAGAGTTTCTCTATATGCTGACATGAATTATGTTTACTAGAACAAATTCACCTAGACAAAACCAATACAACCAGCCATATTTTATTTATTCACAAAGCTTTAAAGTGTGTTATGCATTTCGTCAGTCCACACATTAAGGTTCTTTCTTTTGGCAAGTCAGATGCACGGTGTGTTTGATCCTAAGTGTTGTGTGGCTACTGTAAAGGCAACATTACATTATCTAAGAAATTGGAACAATAATAATAAAGGTCTCTAACTTAAAAGTTCTGAAGCTGGCATCTGTCGAAGTATGGAAATCTGTTCGTGTTATGTAAATAATTACTTGCACATCTTTGCTGAGGGGTACATATGCATTCTGTAGCAACAAATGCTTTCATCCTGATGTAAGGGGGAAAAAGAGATGTGAATCAAAGTGCTAATGGATATTGGTTTTTTTTCAGCTTTCCGCATAACAGACAAAATGTGTCCCTTTATGCTTTATTGACCCAACCATAACACCTCAATATATAAAAAACTTTTGTATGTACCCAACATATTAGTTTTTTCTAAGTTCAGCTCAGTTGTTACTAGGCATCCACCCCTTTAATAACAAATGTAGTTATTATAAATGGTGTGTGAAATGCAATCTAAAGAAGCAGAAGATCTTAAAATAACATATTTATATATTATATTCCTAGAGAAATATATTGAAATAATAATGCCCCGGGGTTCTATTCCACTTTGCAATTAAATACTTATCAAACAGTTAAGATCAGTACTATGATCAGTGCTAACCAGATGGCCAATAATAAAGCACCAGGACCCAATGGATTCCCTGCTGAGTTTTATAAGCTCTCTCTCTGCCACTATTAGACCCAGTTTTTAATAGAATGGTAGATGAAATTATTCAAAAAAATACCTTCCACAATGAATACTGCAATTATTACACTTAATTTAAAACCCAGTAAGAACCCTACCTTAATTCTAGCTATCAACTATTATCACTCATCAATACAGATAATAATCAGCAAAACATTAGCCATGAGACTGGAAGCAAGTATCTCATCTCTAATACACCCGGACAAAACTGGTTTTATAAAAGGAAAACATTAAACTTCTAATAAGTGTAGACTACTTAATTTGATAAATTTTATGTCACACAATAAATTTGAAACTGTGATAGTGCTGCTAGATGCAGAGAAGACTTTTGATAAGGTAAACTGAACATTTGTAGTTGCAATAAATTAGATTAAATAAATTAGTTTCAAGAGAGTCAATCAGCCCAACCTTAATCACTCTCACTCAACACAAAACTCATAACTTACCTGGGCCTTACAGTTTTCACGCAGCAGTATTGTATGGTTTAATTTACTTTTCTAACCATTTGTGCTCTCTGACCCAAGGTTGTTCTTTTTTTCTTAAACAATGTATAAATTAATATCCTAATCGGATTCATCAATAATTATTCCTTCTGTGAAATGGGAAGAAGATATTTTAATTACCCCACCCCTGATTTCTGGCCACACATTATCGAGACTATATTTGAAATAACCAACGGCACAAACCTGTGCCTTATACAATATAAAATCCTACACAGCGTACACTACACTGGTCAAAAACTTTTTAAAACGGGCTTCACAACCACCCAAATCTGTTGCATGCCCTGGACATAAAATATTTTTTACCACTCATTTCCCAAGCAATCATAATAATTAAACCATCCATCCCCATACTCCCCTCTCTGTGCTTACTAAGTGACACATCACAGATATTGCTATCAAACGAAAATAGTAGTCTAATAACACTAAGCATTGCCAAGAATACAGAATTCTGATTAGCTGGAATTCAAGGAAGAAAACTGATATCAACCTCTGGAAAAAAATACTCATCGGTTACAAATCAACTAAACATCTTTCAAACTTTTTCCAAAATAAATCCCACGATCTTAATTCTACTTAGTCAACACTCATCAAGTTTGTATAACAGTAATTTTTAAAATACATTAATACAGCTAAACCATAAGACAACCCAACTAGATTAACATTGTGTAAAACATGATGATAAAATCCTAATACATGTGACACCACCCACAGCTACATTCTGAGCTTCAAGTAACATAAAAATGTATCTAAAACATTTAGTAACATTTGTGTTAAAGATGATGCAGTTAAATTAGTGATACTCCAATAATACTGCTGCGCTGGCTACACCAGTACAGTACATTATGTTGTTATGTCATCAAAAAATGCAATGCAAAATGGTCTTTCATTTATCTTTGAATCAAACTCCAAATAAATCCCAGTCCCCTAGCCAGAGCCACATAAAAGATCTGTGGAATTAAGTGAATAAAGTAGTCCAAGTTTATTTGACAATCCTATTAAATGTCTTTTTCTACATAGTTATTCTTAGATGAAAACAGATGTCTTCCTATATGTAGTTAATCATGGACTAAAAAGCTAAAAAAAATGTGTGACACTTTTGTTCTAAAATAGCTCCATTACAGTGTGTATTTAACCGCAAAGGTGACCTCAATAAATAAAACTAATGATCTGGAGTGAAAGAGGATGCAGCTGGAGTTGTCTTGACATTGTTGTATAATATATTTTTTGTGTGAGTATGCAACATTGAAGTGCTAGTGTTGCCTAAAATATTTGCACATCTGCATAGCATTTTTTATTTGACAAATACTTTGGGCTCATGTAAACTACTGGAGGGATATGTTCGTTCAGTCTAAGTGTCCTCAAGAATGTGAGACATCTGTCTTTTATACAAATACTAGTTTGAGCAAAAGAACAAAACCCAGAATCAGAATGTTATTAACTTACCTCCCGAGATATCATGCTACTAATTTACACAATTAGCTTATAATGTATATTATTATATGTAGCTCATATATACATTGTACATGGCTGGGAGATATTTCATTTATTTGTTGGCTAAATGGCAATGTAAAAACAATATCTAATGTAGTTTTCAATACAATCAATAAGGCAAATAGAACTTCATGTTGGCTTGACAAAGCAGCTGAAATAAATATATAAAATATAAAAAGCACACGGTTTGGCTGTTTTAACCTTGATAACTCAATAAAAACAGTGAAAAAATGTTAAACACTCATTCATTGAAGTCCTGAAATACTGTTTAAATCCTTGAATTATGTGAAATCACATTGAACACTGTTATAGACTAATATACAAGGGTTTCATTCTATTTCTTAAGTATTTCGAAAACAAATTACATCACTTCAATGCTTTTTTTTCCAGTGTCAAACTATTTTAACACTATCAGCAAAATAATGTTTTCAGTTGAACACATATACACTGATGCACCATTTCTTTCACATTTTCATCATCATATGAAAATCTTTGTCCACTTTGTCTCTCTGCTACTCTGCTACTACTATTACCAGTTGCTACAAAAATATAAAAGTGCAGCAGATTTATGCATTCAGTGAACTATAATTACATTTATTTTGGATAGTGTCACTAATAACATAAAATAAACAGGAAAACATGCACAGAGAGAGATGACAGAGAAACGTGACTTTTCTAAAGAGAGAAACATGACTCTGGAGGCAATAACACCTCAATCATTCAGAGCTAGTGATAGATGAGTATTTGTCCAACTTACCTGTTTTTGTCTTTTGTGGCCATAAGACAGGCTTCTATTTCAACATTTTTCTTTTAATCTATATGTATTAAGATATAGATAAAAAGAATTAATCTTTAAATACATTTTTAGATGAATAACATATCTATCTATTCATTTAAACTGTCAAAATCAGTCCAATTTTCAAACAAAGATTACAGTAAAGAATAATAAAGCAAAATATGAAATTGACATCAAAAAACAAAAAAGGTTCAACAAAAATAGAATTTTATGTAAAGATTCATAATTTACTTTAATAATTCATTATTAAGCTTTCTCTGACTTAAATTAAGAAACTCATCTAAACGTTTAAGCAATATTGTTGGTAAGACATTTACTGTACACTGTTTAATGCTGAATCTGAAATCTAAGTACAAAGTGTTAAGCCCTCACATTCATATATTTTAGCTTAAATAAACAGACAGTCAACAACTAATATATTTTTATGTCATGTTTAGTCAGACATGTGGTTCTTATACCGGTAATCTGATTTAGTGGCCCTAGCCTTTATTATGTGTGTTGAGACAGTGAAAACATTTTTTTTCTTACCATTTATTCATAACAAGAGTGATCATTCCTTTAATAAAAGAGTGCAATATCCTACTGCCTTGTCTGTAACAGTGTTGATACATTTCTATTGCTTACATTTATGCATCTCACTACAGATAACCATAGTAATAGTAACATCATTCATAGAACTAATACAATATGCTAAATATCCCAAATAAAAATACAAAATAAACGTGCTGTATGTTAAAAGATTGTATTGTGTCAAGGAGAGACTTTTGTCATGAAAAAATGCTAAAAGTAGAGAAAGTTTCATACAAAAGCATTAGCAATAATTGCTGCAACTGAACAACAACCAGCCATCTTTTACAGTCAGGATCTAGAGACCATAATTGAATGGATTACAACTATTCTTAAGATATGATTTTACACTTATTTGTATTGCCAGTATTAGTAAGCACCTTTCATTTATTAAAAACTGTAAAGTGGTGATCTACTGTTTCTCATTTGTTTATGGCCAAGTCCAATGGATCACCATTATATTTCCATATTCATTTTCTCTTATAATAATGTTGCCTACTCAGTTCTTGTTTGTTTTATTGCCCTGCTTGGAGGGCAGAGAGAATGATGCATTTTAAAGAGGTACCTTAGAGATAGATGATTATTACTTTCATCAGAGCAAAATACAGATGTGTTGCACACAAATGAGCAGTACATTATTGGTATCTGCAATTATGAGTTTTGAAAATGCAGTATACAAGAGGAGTTTTTGGAGGTAATGCTCTGAAATGTGAGGAATGTGCATAGAGAAAAAATGAAACACCTAAATAATGTAAAGTGACAAATTAGAAAAGCAAAATCATATGAATATTAATGTATTATTAAACTGAATCTGATTTGAATGTGTTGTAAATTTAAACCACATAGCAACATGGTAAATTGAATTCCAAATCATTTGTCTTACATCTTGTCAGAAATGACAAGAAATGATTTGAACAGTAAATGTCAACAGGGGGATTTATGATGTTCATATTTATCCATCTACCTTCTTTAAATCATTTTGATTTAAATCAGTCTGATATTAAAACTATTCAGATTATTTAGGCTGCACAGTCGCACCCCGGTGAGGATTGATCCTGTCTGACTGCATTCTGATCCACCTGAATGCAATAATTAGAAAACTTATTTTACTTATTTCTGTTTTATGTATTTCACATTATCCACCCAGTTTTTGTTTACCTAATAGTAAACTATCACAAATGCACTAAGTTAATTAGTTAAAAAACAGCAGCAGTTAAAACAGAGTGAGTTAGGAAAATTTGGAATATGGGGACTGAGAGAAAATATTCACATCTTCAGCATCTTCACTTTTATCCAAAGCAACTTAAACAATAGTTGCAGAATACAGTCTGAGCAATTGAAGGTTAAGCACCAACAGCACCAAAGCTGTCGGTGGTGGGATTTG
>JAYDZG010000015.1:18689808-18705161 GCA_034509265.1 Microcambeva bendego | reverse complement strand
GGGATTTGAACCAGGACCTTTGGACCTTGAATTTGGACTTTCTGATTACTAGTTCAGTGCCTTAACCAGTACGCTACACTGTCCAAAGATATAAAGATCATATTAGGGTAAGTCAGAGGGAAAAAAGGCGAGGGGTACCTTGGGTAAATATATGAGTGGGTCACAGAAGCCATGCATCAGTGGGGTGAGAAATTGTTGTCAGCTTGTCTGAGCACTGCAGATGCAGAGATTCCCCTTCATCAGTACCCTAGTGTCATTTGTCTGCTGTAGCCTGATGCCCCCCACACTTACTATGTCCTTCAATCTCTATCTGCTTGTGATGCATCACCCTGATGCCTGCCATCACAGCCCCAGAATGGGCACAATCAATGACACTAATTGGATTTGGGATGGTTTGCAAATCAAAATCAATCATTCCTGTACTGATGCTGTTCAAAAAGAATTAAACACAGAAATTTCACCTGCTGTTCACACGAATCCCTTGATTATTACCTAGTGTTAATCGGGTAAATTGTGCTTTAGCATTTTCTCATGTCACACAACCCTTATGCATTTGTGCATCACATTTTAATTTGCTGCCTACCGTTTCGGTTTCATGTTGTCGCAGCATTACACTTCTGCTAGCACAACAGATAAAATCAATGAGATTAAATCCACATGTCACGTGGGGCATAATAATGCAGTATCCTCCTATCTTCAAGGAGAAGACGCATAGGTTGTAATCAACTGTTATTGTGTTTATGTTTTTTATCGGTCCTCCCATCTGCTGGAGATTTACAGTAAATATTCCTTTTATGGCACACACAGCAGTTTTTGTCTCCACAAAACCTTCTGATGCTTCTGTCTCTTACTTAAAGGTCAATATTGAGCTGTTGTTTCTGAAGCCATGTGAGAAAGAACACTTAAATATGCATCTGTTCATATGTGACATCCTAGCAAATGCAATGTCTCTCAAGTGATGAGTCATAACACTTTGTCTAAGCATGAATTGTCTGCTTCTAAACAGAACTGGCATTTATGCTTCAATCTTTTGTCAGCACTGTGTGTTAGAAGGTTTATCAAGGAAGAGGATAATCAATAGGTCAATGTCTTAATCAATGTGCTCACACTGCTCATTAAAATACTGTGCTTAAGGCAGAAATACAACATGGACATGACATCGGTTTACTAAAGGGCATCACTTATGTGTTCAGTGATTTTGAATCATTCACTTACTGGAAAGTAACTTCTATTTTGTGAATTAACTGTCAAAACTTCTTGAATATGAATATGCTATATACAGTTCAGATTATTTGCCAATTAAGATTGTCTTGACATTTTCAAATGATTTTATGAACCTTTTTTATGTTAATTATAATACTGTAAAAGGAAAGAAAGAAAAACAAAACCATATATTTGTCACACACATATAGTGGGTCCAAAAAGTATTTTGTCAGCCACTGATTGTGTAAGTTCTCCTACTTGGAAAAATGAGAGAGGTCTGTAATTTTCATCATAGGTACACTTCAACTATGAGAGACAAATATATATGTATATATATAAAAAGTATCTGAAGGTGCTGTTAACAGGAAATGCTCACCAAGGTAACAAACTATCCAATCCAGACATGCAAAGAAATAAAACCACAGATTTCCATCAATTTATAATACTCTTTTAGAATACTCTCTTTTCATCACTTTGCAGGGAAATTAATTCTCCGCTTTTAACCCAATCTGTGCAGTGAAACTCTGGGAATCAAACCGGCAACCTTCTGATCACAAGCCCAGTTCTCTAGCCACCAGACCACGGCAGCCTCTAAAATTAATTAAGGCATGTGTAGTAATGAGAAATGACTTCGAAGGTTTGTGCAAAAGCCTTTATACAAGACTCCTCCTGTATGGAGATATATATATATGCAAGTGGAAGGGGGTGCTAGAGTCTATCTTACACACACACAAGGGCAATTTTGGTATCTCCATTTAACCCTGCTGGAGGAAACACAAGCAGACAAAAGGAGAACATGAAACACCACACAGATAGGATATAGTAAATGCTCTACCTGAGAAATACCCACCGAGCCACAGTGCCACCCTTAGCTTCATTTGGTTTGTAGTTAAACACTAATGAAGAATAAATATGCCATGCCACCAAGTTAAATAAATGATATTTAAGAACTTAATCCATCGACAAATTAATAGACAAGGCTGCCATTTTTTAGACCACAATATGCACAAGAAGTACATTTTAGAACACTTGGACATGCATACACAGGATTTCCCAATAATTTGGTAACATGAAATTCTGTATGGCAGTATACACAACATGCAAGTTACATAATTACATAACTGCATGTTTATTAGCAGAGCTAATCACGTCCTTCTTCAAACAAGAGTGAAACAAGATTGAGCAAATGATTTAAATATGGCTAAATTAGAGCATTATTGATTAGAATGGCACATTACATTCTACGAACCACAGGACTTTTCATGTAATCAGCACTGAATGGTTCTACTTGAGGAAAAGCACTGAGATTTGGGACATGGAATAAACCCACAATCAGCACATGGTAAATGGTGCTATAAGGAGCCATTTGCAGTTCTATAAATCTTGAGCAACAAAGTGTGAATTTGCATAATGTATTGCCCTGGGGGTACAGCAGAGAGATTGACTCATCAGTAACTTTTTTTTTTTTCAAAAGAGACATCAGGTTGCTTTATTTTCTGTGTATTTAACATCAAAACTAAGGAGTGAAGGTTTCCATTACAAAGGCTATGCCGCTGCTGTCAAACAATTACTTCAAAGCTCATTAAGCATTTAAGGTTATTTTCTGAATGACCAGTATGTTACTGTATTTCCACAATGTTTGACCCTAGATCATATTTTCTTCCTTCCCAGTTGTTTTCCATGTAAAGGTTGTTTCTCTCTCTCTGTATGCCTTTGCCTGACATTGTATTGCATATACATTCTCAGCATTTAGCAGACTTGTTTTTCCAAACCAAAGTACAATTGAGAGAGTGTACAATTTAAGGAATTGATGGTTAAGGGCCCTACAGTGGCAAGGTGGCAGAGAGATTTCCTTGAACCAGCAACTATCTGATTACTAGTCTTCTACCTTAATCACTGAGCTACCTTTTTTATAGATATAAACACAATAAACAGTAATAATCACATACAGTCTGTAAAAGGAGAGCATATATCAGCTGTAACACCCACTGTTATGAACAATTTATTGTTTTTATGATGGTCTGACAGGATCCAAGTCACATCTCAGTCTTTACAGTACACCCAGTGGATCACCAACTGTAAAGAGGAGGGAATTGATGGGAGAATTGTACAGGATTAGTGCCCATAAAAGGGGCCTTTTCCCACAAGAAGTCTTCATGAAATCTATTGGGTAATCCATGTGGAGCAGTTATACTGAGGGGTGTGGATTGTGGGTGAGTACTCTGAAAATCCTGGCCCCATTTTTGACATATTGCTTGGTTTGCCAGTTTGAAGAATAGCACATCCGGGAGCTGTATTGATTGGTGCGATGTCACAGCCGATGAGATGAAGGACGGTATCAGTCATACAATATTACTGAACGATCTGGGCTGGAAAGAACACCTAGCCCACTAGCCAGTCTGCTAGCCCATCTATCTTTTAGCATTACACTCTATAGCATTGACAGCAAGCCTTAGGATAAAGTATGTCTGGTTTTCCTAGGTCATGCCTGGTTATCTACCCTCTAGGCCAGATGAATTTTCACAATAGCAAACCCTAGCTCCAGCGGTCTGGAACTAAAAAGTATACTTCTTATTTTAAAAATGCCCTTTATTCAATACTTTGTACACAATGTGGTGCAATTATGATGGACTTCTAGGAAAGTTTTAATTGATGGCAGAATGTATTTCACTAAAATCTCAATTTTTGACTTCCTGACCAAGACCCTTCTTCTCAAGATGACAATTTGGTACCCAGTTCTACAAAGATTAAAAGTAGTGCAAAGCTTGTCTCAGGTTATTAAACCTAGTGTGGCTTTTAATATCGTTTTTATGTTCTGACCCTTAACTATCATTACTTTGTCACACACTCGAACTCTGGCACACAATTTACACAAGACAATAAACATGCCACAAACTATTTCTAATAAATTTAAATGGCAACAAATGTCAAGAATAATACAGTTAAACATATTTGGTCTGGTTTCAATTGGAAGTGACACAGCAAAGGGTCTTTTATTAAAAAAATGTTTTACTGTATTAATATGTGTGATTAAGGGTATATGTATTGGTATTAATGAGAATCTTATTGACTCAAAATCAGCTATAAAGCTATTAAGAATGTCTTGTCACAGGAAATGAATACAACAAACCATCACCATGACATACGTGGTCATATGTGCCCTATGTGCCTAATGTGTTTTTATAGTAATCAGACCTGATCTTTAATAAAATACAGACTTAAATGAGTTTTATTTCCTATCCTAATGTTTGGTATATTACACTAAAAAGTGTTCTGCTCGAATGGTAGTGGTCGCTCCCTCTATTACAGAGAATTTGGCAACTGTGTGCTTGTTTGAGAGGGAAAGTAATAGCCATTCTGGGTCAGGTTGGGGGTCTGCACTGGCACTGACCAGTCATTTGCACTGACCAGTGAAAACAGATAAGAAAACAGTGTTTTAAGCAAAAGATCTGCTTGTTATTTAGGATTTATGTTGTGTCCATTTATGCAAGATTAACAAGCCCATCAATTACTGCAGCCTGCTCCAAACTGCATTGTATAATGAGAGCCACATATATTGAATGCATGTGCCTAGTTACACTGAATCAAATTTATGCATGTTTCTTTAAGCAGCCCTTACGTTGGTCCCAAGAAAAGGTAAGACATTGAAATTTACTAGCAGTTTTCACAGGGAAAGGCCTGGTTGGCACAGGTTATTGTACACAGTTAATCACTGACAAATGCTAATTTCAGGTTATATGCTCTGCACCAAAAACCTGTTAAAGGCTTGAACAACTGACCCCTACGTTTCATATAGCAAAAATTGTATTACTACAGTTCAGTGAACAGAAACAGGAAGCTTTAATGCATTGTAATCAACGTTTAAAGTCACCTTCTCCCACCCTATTCAAATGTTCTCATTTTTCTTCTTAGAACCAGACTATCTGCTTTTTTTTTTACTCGTTAAAACACCATGTGTAGTGTGTATTCTGTTTGATCCATAGTGCAAAGAAAGGAAGTAGGCAATGCCGCATATAGTTCATCCGGAAAGTATTCCCAACGCTTTTCCACATTTTGTTTCTGGAGGAAACTCAAATCAGCTAGTCAGTACCATCCCTACAGTGGATCATGGTGCTGGCAGCATGAACTTGGAAACTAGTCAGGGTCAAGGAAAAGCTGGTATGTACAGAGACATCCTTGAAGAAAACCTGTTCCAGAGCGCTCTGGACCTCAGACTGGAGTTCTACAGTGGCCCAGTTAAAGCCCAGACTTGAACCTGATAGAACGTCTCTCAAGAGATCTGAAAATGGCTGTGCACCGATGCTCCCCATCCAGCCTTGAGAGGTTCTGCAAAAAAGAATGGGAGAGACTTGTGCCAGGCTTGTAGCATCATTCTCAAATAAACTTGATGCTGTAGTTGCTGCCAAAGGTGCTTCAACAAAGTATTGGGCAAACACTGTAAATACTTATGTACAAGGGATGTTCTTTTAAAAAATGAATTCCAAACTACTTTTTTTCACTTTGTCATTATGGGGATTGTGTGTAGAATTTTGAGAAAAAAATTAATGTAATCCATTTTGGAATAATGCTGTAACATCACAAAATGTGGAAAAAGTGAAGCGCTGGGAATGTTTTCTAGATGCACTGTATATCTTTTTTACAAATGTGAATTCAGGCAAGTCTTGTTGCATACAGCCTTTTCTGTTTTTAATCATACTTAACATTTGATTAGATATGCATGGGTATGAAAAGAGAGAAATACTTTACATATTTTTGTGTCACTGTTGTGTTATTGGTGGTTTTTCAATTAGGGTTTATTTGGCATGAAATTTTTAATGGGAAATATTTTGGTACTCAATGTCAGATTGTCCATTTAATTTAGCTTATATTCCTTGATTATCATTTGATTGCCCATTGTTTTAATAGTGACAAAGCTAATATACCTTAGATGTTCTTTATGCGTTCTTTGTATCTTCCTTGTAGTTTATATACTAATTAAAGATTGTGTGGTTTTTAGTGAGCATTTCAAAAACAGCAGTCATTTAGGTTTGTTCCTGCCAGGCAGTAGTTTAAAATTACCAACAGTAGTTCAAGTAAGGGCCACAGGTAAACAGGTGATGGGGTTATGGGTGTCTAAAGCGAATTTATTTGTGTGGCAAGCAAAGGCAAAATTGAAAGTTAAAAGTTCAGGTTTATAATTGCAGAGTGGTCAATAAGCATCAACAGTAGACAACAAAGCAAATTTGTAGTACACTACAATAAAAGAAGAAAGAGTTGAGTCAGAAGTGGTTTTCCATTGACTCATCACCTCCATTATTGATATGTTATGGTTTACAAAGTAAGGACATAAAGTATTGTTTTTTTGTTTTGTCTTGTTTTTTACATTTTTGTGTGAGACAAGAACGTCCACGATCAACTCTGGTCTCTGGTTGCTGTCCAAAAATTTTTTTGAAGTGTGCTGCAGGCATTAGAATTCAAAATATTTTTTATTTACAAAAATGATCAGAAAAAACATTTAAATCTTTCCACGTTTGTCAATGTGTTGCATTTGCAAAGTGTCTCTTCAAACAGGGAAATAACCATATAAAATCAAAAGGTAGACACTGTATTATTTAGATACTTTTTAGATATTTTTTGAGAAAAAATATAATTCAGTGTCTTTAATATTTATTTTAGCAGGAACTGTGGGGAAATGTTCTTTCTGTCAGATAACAAGGACCAAGAGCCTTGAGAGAAAAGGGAAAATGATAAGGGTCGGGATATGGAAGTGGGAAATCACAGTGACTGCTGCACTCTGACTCATTTAGTGAGACTGGAGAGTAATAATGTTGTTGCTCAAATGGCAGGGTGTACTTTCTTTCTAGCTTAGCTCTCTTAAAGCAGATTTCTAGTGCTTCTTTCAAGTTGATCATTTCCATACAGTACTGCCAATTATGTTTATATGTGGGGCTATAAGTATGACATATACCTTCTGGCCAAAAGTAAGTGGATACCCTTCCTGAGGTAATTTTGCACGAAATTGCTAGTATGTAGATAAAATGACTTATAAGAAATTGTTTTGCCATGGACCATGAACTTTAAAACACTTTTGGAATTAGTTGGTATTTTGGTTGCCCACCAAGTCATTTAGGCTCTTTTAACATTAGTGCCAAACACATGCTCTTCTAAATCACTTTTGACACCCTACTGTGGATAGGCTGTCCAGAATCATGAAGCTGGTTAGAGTTTCATGTATAAATGTTAACAGAGACCTTGCTCACCTTTTCCCTCTGAGTTTTCGTCGTGGAACACATTCCAGCCACCTCCGCTCATAATACAGCAGTAATAGCAGCATAATGCAGACATAGTGCCACAATAACTATGCTGCTCAACCTGAAAACTACATTACTAGAGTGGGAAATATCAACTCAATTTACTGTCTTATGAGCCATTGGTTTCAGCACAGGGCAGATACGGACTCAGCTTTTTGATATGTGCACCGAAGTCTCATAAGCCACAGACTAGGCCGTTCACTATATAAAAGCAATTGGCAATGTCTGACGGCCAAGGGCTGTATTGAGAGATATACTAATAATGTTGCAACAAAAACAATATAGTAAGTGTTTTGTGTGTATGAAGTGGGTGGTAATGCATCCCTTTGTATCTTGCACTCTACTCACTGAAATTCCTCCAGAATTTAGAAATGTTTAATAATATTATGCACTATAGAGGAAGAAATATGGAAATTCCATTTATTCTTCTTTGACGTTAACATTGTTTTTAAACATTACATCATACATGTGTATTATGATACGTATTATGATGTGTATGGTTATGTGCATTATTATATGTAGCACCAAAACAAATTCCTCAAATGTGTTAAGTACCTGGAAAAATGGCAAAGTGAAATATTGAAATATAAAATATGGCTTTAAAATAATTTGCTGGGAAATAGGCCTCGGTCACTGCCATTAATTGAATAGCATCAAAGATGGGACATGGTGTATATTCAGGTGCTGAATACTGCGCCTGATGACCTGTCTGTATGTAAACATCACTCAGGAAAGCATTGCACTTGTTTAATGTAATATTTTCTGCGTAGGACAACAAATACAGACAATGGTGTGATAAACATGCATCCGGGCTGCTCTAAATAAGACAGAACTCGATAACAAGAAAATGGGCTAGGCTGTTTCACAAAAATATGGGAGCTGGCTGAAATGTGAATGTCAGAGTAGTACAGTGTTAAAGTAATCGTGTAACAGCAAATAAGCAAAGATATCCTGTATTATGTACAAAGCTTTGTAAAATGTCTTCCCAATATGATCTTTCACTCATTCCCGATCTGTTTCTCAGACTTTTTGAAGTTCTTGATTTAATATCAAAGCAATTGCACACCTGCCAACCTAACCATAAAGAAAATTGAAAGATAGATTATTTAAAACCTAAAAAGTCAAGTAATAACCTTACTTTTCCAAATCATCTCCCAAATACAGCTTTCAACGTCTTCCTCCCCATCTATTATTTAAGCCATCACAGTTATTGTACAAGTGTACAACTTTCTACTGCTGAGCATTTGTGAAATTGTAACACTGTGATGTAGTAAGCTTGTTAGTCCCCATAACCTGCTGTGATGACACCACCTGCACAATAGCTCGGTTAAACAGATCTTCTATAGTTCAAGTGCAATATTTCATTTAAGTTCCATTTTAATCAAGCCTTTTCAAGCAGGCCTGATTTGTATGATGATCACTAGGCAAAAGCCAGTTACAATGGTGCTAATAATTTTTCATTATTAATAATAAATGAAACGAGGAAGGGAGTTTAGATATATTGTTTTCACGATTCTGAGACCAGAAGAGTTTTTAGTATGTTTCAGTGTATATTGCTTCATATTCATTATATGAGGTGTACTTGTTCTCTTTTCTATTAATACCTCATTTGTACGTCTTCGGACTATGGAAGGAAACCAGAGCTCTCAGAGGAAACGCACACAGCCCACTCCCCCTTTGGAATCAAACCCTTGAAGTGACGGTGCTACCCACTATGCCACTGTGCCTCCCTTCAATACAGTTTTTTTATTCAAATGTGTTACTCCAAAGATTTGCAAAAAACAAGTAAAGGATACATGTCGACAATCATAGAAATTCTTTCACAGTCACCAAAAACCCATCAAGCATTAATAGGGACACTTGAAGACACTGAAAGACAAATGTAACCATTTAGAAGCTTACTATAATATTAGGATAATATTACTTATTAGTATTGCCCCCTCATTGAATAATGCGTAAATAAAACATTGGCAGTTTTCCTCCCGGATGTCTGAAATAATGAACATGGAATAAGTGGGTAAACAATCTGTGACGAGGCTGTGATTTACAGACAAGGACAAGACTATTTACTCTGAGATGAGAACTACTATTTGTCAACTTCAGAAATTATATCTCTCATTTAAGGGTGAATTTATCAAGGTTTTTAGAATCCATTGACATACTAAACATGTTGTGTTTAGTTTTATCCTTACCAAAGTGTAGAGGATTCTTATTCATCTACAGCCAATATTGAGCCATTAATTTGAGCTATGCTGCATTATACGCATTAGTAGTACTGGAATGGCAGATAGAAAATATTCTACTTATAATTGGGATTGGATTCCTCTACCTTTATTTGTAATATAAACATATACAGATGTACAGTACAACCAAATTACTTTTACACACATCCCAGCTTCTTTGGAAGCTTGGGTCAGCTGCAGCAAACCCACTAGATTACCACTGTCAAGAGGATGCTACAAAGAAAACACACAGCTTCTCTGTTTTCTTGACTGCAGGTGGAAGTGTTTTTTTTTTTTTTTTTTTTTTTTTTTAACCACTGAAGAGCACCAAGACCACCTTTCAAGCCTTCTTAAATCTCTGGAAGAAGCCTGCCAGTCACTCTAATGCTGAGCTGGTTACTATGTATTTGATTCTGAAACAAGAAATGTTAATAGTATGGAGCAGAACCTCCTAGGGAAAGCATGGAAAGCAAGGATTAATGTATTGAACTTGATCCTGGTTTAAAAGCAAGCAGAGAATTGGAGAAAAGTTTCAGAAACTATTCAGATCCATTCCCTTTTCAAAATATTTAATTAAAAAATCTATTTAGTCTTTACAAATCAATCTGCATCTAATTACCAGTGCTGAAAGTCAAAATTAAAATCTCTTAATTACAAAAGTTTTCAAATAATTTCCTCAAAGCATTTTAGGTTGCTATAACTGCATGTCTTCTCTATAAGCTTTGCACACCTGGATTTGGGGGGTTATTCTCTCTCAAGCTTTGTCGGATGGGATTGCTGTGTTCATTTTTCTGTGTTTCACCATGTGGATGAAAAAAGCCAGATCATGTACAGTGCCAATATTTTTCCCGTTGCAGTGCCTCTCAGAGAATCCAGAGAATCATTATTTCCTTATGTTGTCAGACTTGTATTATGTTCTAGATACATCTAAAATCCTGAACACAGTTTGGCATATCACAACATAGTAAACTTTTGAGTATTAAAATACCTTATTATAATACAATACTTATAAACAACCAATTCATTCAATCAAAATTAAATCCGCAACACAGTTAATTGTTCAAAACATTAACGATTATGAAATACTTAACATTTACTATATTGTATCTACTATAAAATATTATTACTATATGAAATTCAGTAAGTCATAATACAGACAAACAACATTGCAAATGATTTGTAGATGATATTTAACATTTTCAGCATTTAGCAAACACTTCTTTCCAACATGACTTACAGACTTACAGTAATATAATTTAAACAATCGAGAGTTAACGGTAACCTGGCAATGGTGGGGTTCGTCTCTTTTTTACTAATCCAGCACTAGTCCAGAACCTTACCCTCTAGGTTACAAATGACCAGGGTCATATGGACAATGGAGAATGAGCATGGATGATGAATTTAAATTTGAGCAATCACTATTTTAATATTTTTAAATAATCTGCAACTTCACAGTTTAATTTAATGTTGCCCAAATGGGTTGTTGTCTAGAATCCCGCAAAATGTTTTGTTTTAGTTGGATGGACAACAGTGTGATACGGATAATTCATGTCTAGTGGGGGTAATAACGCCAAGATCTATGAATATACATACATATTGAAATTGTAAACACCTTTGTGTTTGTGTGCCACTCTTAATTACCTACATTATCATGTATTAGACATGTCTTGGTTACTAATATCTGATTTACAGGTTTCATTGTCATTCTCCGAATTTTAATTAACATGTCCCAAAATGCAATTGCATTAATGGGATTCGAGAGACAACAGAAATGCTTGAAATATATAAGAATCTTTATATTATTGTATATCCTTTTACAGCACATTTTTGCTTACCTTTTAGCATTGATTTTGAAGTTGACGACAGCTGCCACACTTAAACGACAAGGCACATTTCAGTTGACTCGTGTAGCAATGAATGTACATGCGATACGGTCGCCCCATTCTTAAGCCTGTAATTGCTAGTTTGTGGTCATTTTATCCATATAAACTAAACAGTTTATTTGCAGAACAGCATTCATATAGACATGGATTTTTTCTAAATATTTGTTGTTTATTGACTATAGAAAAACACTTAATCATACTTTAGAAGAATCGCTTTAAAATGTGGCAATGTAATGCACATGCAAGCTGTACATGCCCTTCAAAGTTCTTTTTTATTGTATTGAGACTTCAAACAGAAGCCAGTGTGGTAAAGTAACAACCTAACTTGTTATACGGACAATTACATCAATGCCATTGTTACTGCTCCATTCACATTATGCTTCTGTGTATGAAGGCATGACATTACGATCATATGAAGGACTGAAACATTTTTGAAAATAAATCTAAGGAAAATTACTCAAATCAATAATGTGTCAGTCAGCTGTATAGCCAATGTCCTTGCAATCATTCTGAGCATTTTTTCTTACAGTGCCTGAGTCCTTTGTGAATAAACAATCCAAATGTCTATTTTCTTACTATTTCCTGATCTTTTTCACATGAAAAGCACTGCTCAGTATGTAATGTTATATTTTCTAGTAAAAATACAACAAAAGTCAATCATTTTGGCTGCTCCCGTTAGGTGTCACCACATCAAATTGTGGTCGGTGTTAATGATTTGGCATAGTTTATATGACAGATGCCCTTACTGACACAATTCTCCTGTTAATCCGGGTTTGGGACCGGCACAACAATGAACTGGTTTGTGCGTCCTAGTGACTAGGGTGATGACCAGCCAAGGGGTGGCAAACAGATAGTTGAGACTCTCGGCTTTGCTAGCAGATCATCCAACTGGGTGATATGGCTGTTATTAAAATGATTTATTTTATTAATTTATATTCTTTACTCTTTAATAATGTTCGGCTAACAATTTTCTCATTAGTGCCAATTGTCAAAGTATCCCACAATAACTACAGTCTTATGTTATGTATTGTTAGGACAATATACATTCAACACCATTAATAAAAACATTTTCTTGAATTATAATGACAAAGTCACGTCAGACTCTTTCAGACCACACAGAGAACATCATATCTGGTGTGTTGAGTCTTTCCACTACTTGATTACTCCTTCTTTATTCCTATAATTGTACTACCTTGTTCTATGTTATTGTTGGTCTTCATTTTCCTCTTTTGCCTTAATATATAATCTTAGTATATAATCTATTTATGTTTCACTGTCCTCTCTATCGTTTTAATCTGTCCAAAATGAGCGCTTCAATCTGGGTTATCTGGGCAAGAGGTTAGATTTGATTTGGTAAATGATCCATCTGAGTCACTAAAGACAAAATGTCTTATTCTTAAGAAGAGACAAATCTGTTGTAGTTCATTAATTATTGTTCTGCCAAGTGCAACTGCCGATACCATTACTGAATAAAATGTTACCTGGTTTGTAAAGACTTGTAAAGTCTCATTTAATAAGTATATGTTTTATTAATCTGGTCTTGGAAGTTGACAACGATATTGAATCCCAAAACTCTACTACATTTTACTCTAGTACAAATATACAGTGTCATAAGAACATTGAATCCAGTGAAAATAGTTTATAGTATAGTTTTTTTAAGATAAGTATATAGTATGGGGCCTTAATTCCTCTCTTTCTTGAGGTCAAATGAATGGATTTAAGATAGACTAGAGTCTTAAGATGCAAAGGGTGCATGGTCCAGAATGAATATGTTTTAAGGAACATTGGGGCTGATCTATTGTTAGCTTGGGAGGCAAGCATCATTAAGTGTGGGCAGGAAGTGTTGGGGTTTCCCTTCAAGGTAAGAAACCATCAGCTGCCACTTAGTCTGTTCCTTAACATTACTTATAAGGACTTTCAGGTCTTCCTGACTTTCTGCAATGAGTTTTGTGTCATCTGCATATCAATGCTTCTTTCACCAATCTTGAATCCTTGATCATCTCCCTCCAGTCCAGAATATCTCATTATACAGTATTTTCAGCACACAGGTTGAATACTGGATGTCAAATTTGCTGAGATTAAAAAGTGCTCTCACTTCTAAGATCCCATCATGCTCACAGACTAGCTTTTTGCATATTTTTTGTCATTTATATTCAGACAGTGCTCATCCTTTCTCTTTGAATATCTATGTCTATTAGTAAACACGCTTTTTTCATTCAAGCTAAAATCAAAGCTACAATGTAATTTGAAATCTTGACATGCATCTTTTGGTCTCTGAAAGTATACACATTTGTCATAAACATATTTTTGCAAACTATAAAATGCTAAATCACCCCCACCATCCATGTATCAAACTACCCCCCACCTGTGTATCACCTTTGCCCTTTAGTTTGGGCTATAATGGCCCATGAAGTGAAATTTTATAATGTTCTTTTGTGCTGCTAATCTTAAATGGATAATCTTTGACCAAATAAGTGGCAGCAAACATCTGATCAGGATTAATGCAAAATGGTTGCTGGGCAATAATAGAATGTGTTTCTCATTGGGGAAAGGGGTTTGCAAATTTACTGTTTTAAGTTGTAATACAGCAGGATTAGAGAAAAGTTACACCTGAAAAACTGAAAAAACATCCTAAACATCCTAACATTCCTAAAACATCAAATAGTATCATTAATAGAACATGTGAGGAAACACAGACATCAAGGTTTTCATTCAACAACATAATCCTGGTCATAAAGCTTAGCCTTTAAATGGCCTTATGTGTATTGATTAGAAAATCTATATGACAGTAGTTCAGTCGTTAGGGCTTTGGGCTATCAGTAGTGCAATATACCAGTTGCCACTGCATTTAGTTCACAGCTTCCAAACAAGCTAAGGCATGCAAAAAAGACAATTATAGAGTATACAGTACATGTATGAATGACAGTTAAATAGTTGATGAAAATCACTGTTGCCACGTATACTCATATTAGTTTTTAGGTTTTAGTTACATGTGGACCTAAGCATAGCACAAAAGGCATATTTGAATGTAAATCTACTAAACGCCAGTTTTGTGGTGTTATGTGAAAAATAAAAACGAATCTAAATCTAATTAGAAGATCACCTGTGTACATCTGGTTTCAATGGGAAATGAACAGAAGTTGTGGGTTCAGTGTTCAAACCCCCACACTGATATGCAGCATTTAATCTTTTGTTCTCCAGGGCTACCATACTACACATGACTCTGTGCTCATGCCCCATCTTTCAAATAAGCTGGTATATGCAGGCAAAGAATCACAGGTAAGAATTGGACATGTGTATTTGGATATATGACAAATAAAAGTCTTTGCTCATTTTTTTATTGATATGGAAACATCCACCGTAGCCACTAGAATGAAAAAACAGTGTGATATAGTGTTGGTCCAAACCAGGATAAATAGTAAAGTTGTGTCAGGAAGGGCATCCAGCATAAAACTATGCCAAATCAATAATGCAGACCATGATTCCTGTGGCTACCCCAAATGGGAGCAATCGAAAGGATTCACATAATATCATATTATGAAATGACTGGTCAACTGGTCATAGTTTACAGACCTGTTTTCAGTAAAATAAACATGTTGGTTGTAACTTTTCTCTCCATTGCCTACTCCCTCTCTGCCCTGACATGCCATGTAAATAATTTTTCTCCCTGCATTGCCCTACTTTAGATTGTCTCTACTGCCTTGACTGCCCATCTTCACACTGCTATTCTCTACATTATTTCTTCTACTTACTTT
>JAYDZG010000015.1:18644816-18656573 GCA_034509265.1 Microcambeva bendego | reverse complement strand
AATAATAATAATTTTGTATTACTCTTCTGGGAATGTGTCCCCATACCTTATTCTTAATTCTTGCAAAGTAATGATGCATTTTGCTAAAATGGTTAATATTTTATCCACCTGTAAAAAAATATTTTTAAATCAGTACACACAGGTGGCTAAGTAAGTAGGACTGTCAGCAAGAGGGTTCTGGGTGGGATGGTATGTGTTCATTCTGTATGGAGTTTGCATGTTCTCACTTGGGTTTACTCCGATTGCTCTGGTTTTCTCCCACTGTCCAAAGACTTGCAAGTGAGATATATTGGCCTCTGTCTGGTGTATTCTAATACTTGAATAATCAAAATTGTCTCTTTTATTAGCTCAAGAAACATTTGAAATCTCTGTGTTTGGTTATCAATGTAACTAATGAAAACATATCAAACATGGCATGGAGGTGAATCTTGTAACATAACTCTCTTACATTTTAAATTCACATGTGAATTCATTCATGTGAGCAACTATTGGTCAATTAAATTGTAAAGGGATTTATTTACTCTGACAGGCTTCTTAAAGTCTGAAATGAACATAAAACAAAGACACTTTTCATGTTTATTTATTAACACTGGTCAGTATCTGGTGTGACCACCATTTGCCTTACTCTGTGCAAGACATTTCCTTTTATTTGAGTTGATCAGGTTGTTAATTGTGGTCTGTGGACACCTCTTCAATGTCTGTGCAAAGCTGATGTAGGAATTTTTTACAGATCCTTGCATCATGGGGCCATATTATGCTGAAACATGAGGTGATGGCTGTGGATGAATAGAGCAACAATGGGCCTCAGGATCTCATCATCATCAATAAAATGCACCTGTGTTCATTGTCCATAACATATGCCTGCCCATACCAAAACCCCCACTGCCACCATGAGCCACTCGATTCACAACATTGACTTTAGCAAACCACTCACCCACACGACGCCATACACAGTCTGCCATCTGCCCTGTACACTTAAAACCTGGATTCATCCATGAAGAGAACTCCTCTCAAATGTGCCATATGCAATCAAATGCGGGCATATGCCCACTCAAGTTGATTACAATGACGAAATGCAGTCAGGGGAAGACCCTGATGAGGACAACGGGCATGCAGATGAGCTTCCCTGAGGTGGTTTAGAGCAAAAATTATTTTTATTCAAACCGATTGTTGCAGCAGCTGGTCTCAGATGATCTTGGAGGTGAAGATGCTAGATGTGTAGGTCCTGGGCTGGTGTGGTTACATGTGGTCTGCGGTTGTGAAGCCAGTTGGATGTTCTGCCAAATTCTCTAACATGCCTTTGGGGACAGTATATGGTGGAGAAATAAACAATAAATTCATGGGCAAAAGTTCTGGTGGATTTGAGAGAAAAAGGCTTTTTGTGTACATAGAAAAGGTCTTAGATCTTTAAGCTCAGCTAATGAAAAATGGAAGCAAAAACAAGACAATGGAGTTATTGAAATATTAGTTAATAAAAATCATTTAATAAGCTTCTAGTATAGGTTTCGTGTGCCACAATTTTAAATGGCAGCATGGATGCTAATTTTCATAAACCCTGCCTCTCTTAATGCTGTTTCATGCATTTTAATTAGTTTAAACTGCATTCACAGTGTGGGAGAAATTGATGATATTTTGTGAATATGCCCATTAACACATGCAGTCTCTACATTCATAGATCTTTAATCATCTAATTTTATTAATGACCAAGAGTAGTGTTTGAGTAACTGTGTAATTAAAAGGTCATTTTTAAACTTCTTTTCATCAACACTGTCCTCCATTGTTAGAAAAGCAGATAGTTTACAGGTTTAAGCCACAAGGTTGTGATTAAATAAAGATGTATATGAAAATATAAATAATGAGTGAATGAGGTGAGGTTTCTAAATAATTAATGCAATTAACTCAGTCAGCATCTTATTAGAATTAAACATTTATTACACGAACTGGGTCAAGCCTGTGCAAATCTGTGTTCTAAAAGGTTTGATGTAATCTTTAGTTTAAACACATCAAATGTACACAGACAGAGTAAGGGGATGTGAAAAGCTCACGCTGATAGCACTCAAAACATTTGGAGAAGGTTGAAACATCTTTAATGCATCACGTTCCATTTGGATTTATCTTACATTAGTCGTATTATCATCGAATTGTCTTGCAGATGGGCACACACTCTATTAAATATTTTTTCCAGGCAAATTGGCTACATCTAACAGACGACACACAGACGTATGTGTGCTATCAGGGTCCATCCTGATAAAATCTCAGAAACATCACTTCTTTGTTAATGTGAACACTTAAAGGAAAACTATACTGTAAGTTGTAATGCAAAGCTCTGCATGACCCCAGGTGAAAGATGACTGACTGAGTTTTTCTGGAAATGGGATGACAAGGAACTAAGGACAGGTTTCAAAATATGATTGGACCACTCAAGAAAAGAGATGCTACTTCAAGGGCAATCCAAGGGCCTCCCAAGACAGTTTCATAGTAAGGTCCAACATGACCATGACCTCTGCCAAACTGCCATTAAATATAAACTGAATCAAACATAGCCCAGCATATCAGTTCCAGAGAATGAGCCTGAAGTTGTCTACAAGCAAAGAACTGGAAAACTCCCATTGACATGCCAATCATTTTGCCCCCATACCTCATCTGATGGCCAAATTATGTTTATAAAATAATATTTAAAAGACCATTACATTAATAAGTTCATTAAATGTATCCATTATTTAGGTTGGAAATGCAACCATGACCAGGATTAAAGGATGATAAATGAACAATTAATGAATACATAAATGAATATGTTAAAATGTTGGCCAAAATGAAAGTTATTGGAAGTTATTCACTGACTCCATTTAGGGAAAAGTTTGTTGAGCAAGCAACCAAATTCACAGTCTCTTAAAATGTGTACCAAAATATTTTACAAGACAAAAGTGGATATATTATTCTGAGAAACTTGGTTTGGCAATACAACAACATCCCAAAACATAAATCATCAACAAAGGAAATAAAAAGTGTGTTTTGGACTGGTCAAGTCACAGTCTAGGATTAATATACTGTGACATGACCCAAAGGGGGTTGTTCAGCAGGAAATTCCAGAATGGCCTAACATTTTATTTATTTATTGTACTGATTAGATATGATCTGTAGTTTCAGAAACCGTAACAGCTGTTTGCAGCCTGTGTTATGTAGGTAGAAAGAGGACATGAGGATGCGGAGTAAGCAGGGGGAAACAATCAAATTTAATGGTAATATAAACATTACAAGAACTTAATGATATGAACAAAAGAATAAAAGCAAAAGCCGGTTTTAAACTGGAGAAGCTTCGTCGGCTGAGTGAGTACCGTTGTTGTGCCCTATTTTGCACCCCTGCCATGAAATGCCTCCCCTCTCGGGACTGTGCACAAGAATAGTCTAGTTAACGTGTCTTTTTAGAGGAGTAGTAGGATCAAAGATGGTTGATAAATAATATGTGAAATGTCGACATCCAGCCGACACAACATCGCTGAGGTACGTGGAAGCAGGGGGACAGATGCGATGTAGCGAGTGCTGGATCAGCAAAGGACTTGTGATTCTCTGGAATAATGTGGGAGATGAAGGGCAGAGACATACGGCACATCTATGGTTGGGCTTTCACCTCAGTGCGGACTCCAAGCTGACCCTGACAACAGCTAATTACCCTGACCCGTACTTAACTGACCTCTCTAAACGAGCCAAGTCTTTACCCTCTGTCTCTAAACGAGCCAAGTCTTTACCCTCTTTCTCTAAACGTGCAAAGTCTTTACCCTCTTTTCATAAAAATATGAGGAATCACAAAAACAGGAACCACAGAAGTCTGACTCTTCTAGAGAGGGCCAGGTGCTGGTCATTATCCCTAAAGAGTTCTAGCTCCATAAATAGGGTAGAGTGGTAGAGACGCTGGGGAGCTAGGGGGTTATCCCAGCGAGGCTTGGTGAATCCCGCAGGGACAGGGCGCTCCAGAAGCACTGCTCTGCTCACTGGCTACAAACAGCTTAAATAGAGCTGTGCCAGGTGCAGGCCATTAGCCTTAATGAGCTGTGATGGGATTAAGCTCAGATGGACACAATTTGTAACACCGACAACACCTGTGAGCCACCATGCAGCATGTATGATCTTGCTGGATCACAACAGGTTAAAGCCAGCTGCACTGTGAACCGGCACATCGCTCTCTCAGAACTCTCATCAGACGTGGTGGGATCCTAACCGCCTGGGCTGTAAATGATTTGTTTATGTGTTAAAAAAGTACAATTGTTTATTACAATTGTGTTATTAGTTTGGGCGGAATGGGTTATGGTTACAATATATTAAAAACCAAACAACATTAATTAGTGGAATTAGTGTAGAAATGGGAACTTTAAATATTTCTTTTTAAGTTTAATATCAGAGCATCATAAAATAAATGTAAGTAAGAAATGGTCTATTTAATATAACATAATATAATTTTATATAATACCAACTGATCCACATGGTGCTTCCTTTCCTCCTCCCAAGTGATGTACAGGTGAACCCGATTAATTCTCACCCATTTGTTTGCAAATTACTACTACAGGTAACATTTCATATGTTTTTCTTGTTTCCAAATATCATTTACCAGGATGATTTTATTTATTAGTCATCAAGCGATTAAAAAAATAGGTCACTTTAAGAGAAATTACATTTCTGACAGCAGTTAAAGAAATAAGTCGTGAGACATCACATTTAAATAGGTTTGGTTTCTTTTATTTGTTTTATTATTTTTGAAGCCATTGTTTGCTTATTCGTGGTTAACCTTGCAAATAGCATTAACACACCAAATATGTCGAAACTCTTGTTATAAAAGGGTTTTCTAAGATGTAACTTAACTTTGTGAAATGACATCAAGAGCAGATGCAAGATACTTTCAGGGTCAGGCTACAAGTATTGCTCTTTCATAAACCTTCTCTATGGAAATCTGTCACTGATACTGCTATGCTACATTAATATTTCTCTATGTAAAAAGTAATGCACTAATGCAGTTATATTTTGTCTATAAACACGGGTGTGCATGAGCCACATTAAATGTACGTTTCATGTAAATGTACTCTGTATGTATACTGTATGTGTTTTTGTTCACACATGCAATTAGAAGCATTTCTTACATTTGTTATTTGGGAAAGAACAAAGTCAGCATAAACAAACAGCAATCTCTTAATTTAATTAAAAATAAAATTTGACAGATGAGAGCAACACAAGGCTTTCACGTCTTTGATTCCATTCGGAATGTCACAACAGTTTCTTGTTATCTGCTCAGTAGATATGCAAATAAAGTGATTTTTGCTTCTAGCTCAAGATCAGAGAGAACCCACAGCACCATGTGGGAAAAACCCTGTTTCTTGAAGTGCTAATGCGTTACATCATTACACAGCTAGCTCGGTGGTTTTGACAGATCACTGCTTTTACTGTTGTAGCTGTCTGTGAATTTGCAACAATATGCTTACTGTCTTTTCAGAAGCATTAATGAGTCTCTGTTTCCACAACTGTTGCTGATCATCATTAAAGGAATACAATGTTGCTTACAACTAATCAGGGTTTTATTTACATTCATCAGTTTCACCAAGCTGATCATAGCTATGATTTACTATGAGATCAAATAACTCACTAATTTACATGTGCAGCCCAAATGATGAATGTGTTTTATAGGTGTATTGAAATAAAGACAAACATATTGTGGAGAAATTCAGCAAATGTCTAACTCGGTGTGTAAGGGACAAAATGTTTGTTTGTACTGTGCTTGTTTCCTGTAATTACTGTAATTTGATGGATTACATCAAATTAGTGTATAGCACCGTCATATCCTATTTAGTCAATTTAAGTGGCTGTCAATTACTGTTGTAGTTTAGTGAAGAGGCATTGTGGCTGTAGCTTCATATTTTCTTCCACTCTTTCAGATATACATATCGTATCTTTTGGATACTCCTTTGAAAGTAGATCTGATATTGAATTACTTGTTCAGTGAACAACGACAATACACACCATAATAAAATACTCTTTTACCTTGCTTAGGTACTCGGAAACATGTCATGTAGTTGGTAGGTAAAATGTAAGCAGTCTCTTTTTTTATATCTACTTTTTATTTAAATCTTACAGAATGCAACAGATTATTCAAAACCCCTTTTCGTTTATTGAAAATGTTTAGCCTGGGTTGTTGAAGTTTACAGTATTGATAAAACTTGGGATTTTATTTGTTTCTTCTTCCAAGTGCTTTACTTTGCAGGTGAAAAAAGAAATGCTAACTGTGTATTCCAATGTTGCAGCATCATTTTGACAAAAAAAAATCTAAATCCATGTATAATTGGTTTGACTTTTTACTGTGCTAAGACTGCCCCCTGCTGATAAGAAATGTGTTGAGCAGCCCGTGCAATTTAAACACGGTGTGTTCAAAAAACAAACTATATTTTGTACAGAAAATAAAAAAGTAATAAATATATAAACTAAATAAAAAATAAGGTCTCACAGGGTATATTTCCTACTGCCATTCGTCCTCTGTTCACTTTTCCTGCATCCTCAAAGGTCTTTACTCTGCTGAATCAACAGGAACACTGTGTCTCCGTTATTCATTATGGTCTCTCCCTGACTTCACCTGTCCTTCGTGCCCCCATGAAGTCCACCATGTGAAACAGAGGCTCAACATTGATTTATGTGCACAGCTAGCATGCCCCTCCCTCAGGCCTCTCAATTTTTCTTTGTTCAAAGAGGTGATAAATTCACAGATCCACTCTGAAGCTTTAGTAGAGCAGAACTCCCCTATTGGTGTAGAGCATCTCATTCACACACTATACCTCCTTGGACTGACTTCAGTAAAGGTGTAGAGGGGAGTCACAGGTTCAATCCAACCTGACAGCTCGATAGAAGGCTTTAACTCGATGGCTGGTCAGCTCTGCAGGCCTTACCATAAAAGCCACTTTGATGGATCCCACACCCTAAGCAGTGATATACCACAGGCAGCTGGTAAAACTCATAATAAAGCTGTTTGTGCAGCTTGGTGTGGCGTGCATATCAATGTGGCCGCGTGCTATTCAACGCACTGCATTTTCATTCCGGCTCATCTGCACTGGCAGCAGTAAATTACAGTAAAATGCTGGCAAATAATTGTTATGACCCACTCATTTCTTCCCCACCTCATGATTAGGTGCTGTGAATAGTAAGAACGACCATGAGGTTGTTATGGGGATCTTGGCACTATTCATGGCAGGATATTGAAAGTATTTCTTGTCTCGCACAAACTCAGTCGCCTTGGATGAATGGCATTATTGAACAGGGTGTTAAATCAGGACAGCTGATGCATGGCTAAGTGCTAAATGTGAACACAGGTCAGCAGTGTGAGAGGGCCAGGCTCTCGGATGTATTTAACAGTAACTGTGTGACCAGTTTATTGGATGATTCATCAAAGGGATTGGCATGGTCGCTAGGACAGTACTTGACCTTCTTATCACCCTGCACTGGTGGTCAATCACCCAAGCCTGCTGCTGTAACACTATGAACAGAAGATGCAGAGATTCAAGATATTCTTCATTCCTATTTTCTACAAATTACTGACAGTCGATATTATGTGACTTTTTTATTACAAATATACATTTTTTAGAAAATCATTTGATTGTAAAAAAACCGCACACCTGTATCATGCACTTTTTACAAGTGTTGCCCCATAACATTTTATATGCATTAAAAAAGATATATCTGCAGATAAAGAAAAATGTAGAATATAAAACAGTTCACATTTCCAAAACACGTTCATAAAAAAATAAAATAGAGACTAACACATTCATTAATGCTCGATAATTCCTGTATTTTGTCACAATGCCCATGAGTGTTGTGGGTGCCACACGGCTTAGAAATCCTTGGTTGCTTTTAGTTACAGTCTATATTGGGTTTGCTTTATTTTTTACCATACAAATTTGGATTTCTATTTAAAACTTTAGTTGTCTTGTCTGTCCCCCGAGTCTCTGCAGTCGGTGAACAGGCTTCCTGAACCTGCCCAAAGGTGACAATATGTGTCTGATGACCTGTGACAGATTGGTCCCTTTTCTATCCTTCTCCCTGGAGAAAATGGTAGGCAATCACTTTACATTTTTCTTCATTTTTGGGTGAGTGCAGGCCAGAAGTGGTTCAGGTGAACATACATGAACATATACACATATATATGTATTCCTCCTAGGGATTAAAATCAGACATGCTTGATTTAGAAACAAATGGGCAGTTTTTAAGTCTATTGCAAAACTGAATCAAATTGGTCCTTTGAGTTTAACACATGGAGATATATTTTTTTAAAGGAAAAAATACCCTGGTGGTGCAGCTGTGTCCTTTTGCTCGACACGAATTTAAAAAATGCATAACATTTCTGAGTCACAGCTGTGTCAACAATCCGACACACTCCGTGGCAAAATACACAATGTTGAATTAACACTTGTATTGTTTACATACTGTTTTACTGGACATCAATGATGTTCACTTTTTGCTCCCTCAATAAGACATTCATGTACTATTCCTAGAAATTCACAGGACGCACCATCATAGTGGTTGTGGTTACTTTTATGTTTGGCCCCTTCCAGTAATACCACTTGATTCCATTGTAGCGCATTACATTGGAGATTCCAGCATAGAATATACCATTTAAATTTGATGGTCCACAGGCTTCAAACCACCATCCTGCAATAAGAAAAATTACAGCAGTTAGTTTCACCAAAAAAAAACTTCCACTAGGGGTCACCACAGCAGATCGTGGTCCACATTGATGATTTGGCATGGTTTTTACGCCAGGTGCCTATCTTGATACAGCCTTCCTATTTACCTGGGCACTACAATGCACGACTCTAAGCGCTGGTGTGCTAGCGGAAAATCTCTCTGCTCCATGTGGCCCAAATCAGCTCCAAAATATAACATATGTTAAGCATTATTACTTTACATTAAAATAATCATCCATTCTAAATCTTGGTTGGTATTTTTAGTTACCATGGAAACAGTAGATTGTTTTGAAATAAAAGTAATTTTATGGTAATTTAATGATTTTTGCTAATGAAGGCGCCCAGCCAGTTTTACATAATTAAAGTAATGACAGGCTTTTTTTGAGTGTATATAAAATGAAATGCCAGAAGGAGGAAAAATCTCAGATCTTTACCCCCTGATGCCATCTGAGCACACTTGCAGCTGCAGCGGTCGTTGTCCTGGTCCTTTGTGCTGAACATGGTGCCAGAGTGTGTCAGGCTGCTGATGCGTCCCGCTGTACCACTAAAGCCCTGAGCATGCAGACTGTGAAGGGAGAGTTCAAGAACACACAAGTAAATAGATAGATGGCAACAATTTATGTGGGTATCTTGTATTATGCAGATGTTTTGCACAACACAAATAAGTGATTGCCTATAAAAATGCTTAGAATTCCAATTTTCCAAGATAATGAATTTGGGATTTTCTTTAGTTATAATCATCAAAATGAAAAGAAATATACAATTGGAATATATCAGTCTGTGTGTAATGAATGCATATAATATACACGTTTCACTTTTTGAATGAAATTATTGAAATAAATCAAATTTTCTAGTTTTATGACCAGCACCTGTATATTTAACATATGAAAATTTTGACTTAGTAACCAGTTAAATTCGTAAGTCAATGTTTCACTGTACTGGTGTCTTTTTGCTGATGTGAGTTGTCTAGATGTACCCTTGAAGGGACTACAAATCAGTCCATGCCATTTCTAGCATTTGTTCCAGAAAGGTGCCAGATGGTCGAACAAAAGAAGACTCTGAATTGTATGATATTTATTTAAGTGTCAATCAAGTGCTATGCCAGTGATAAGAGTTTGAGGGTGTTTAGTTAAAATGGTCCATGCTTCAGCAACGGTTCTATAGACCTCTAGACCCATGCCAAGGTGCATTACATCAGTCATGTTCTTTAGTTTCATTATGTATACAACACTGTGAAAGTGCTCCTCAACTTGTACGTCTCAGATTCAATGTTTTTTTTTCAATAATATCCTTGTACATAGCTGTATGTGACACTGACTTGAATTCTCTCCACTTCGTCTAACCATTAGACAAGCAGGTGTTACACCGATGACCTTACCTGGTTTTCTACAGACCAATCATCATGGTGCTGTATCATTGTAATTAGGTTATTAATTAGTAGCAGTTTATTAATTCTCATTGCAAAAAGACTCTAGCTTTTCACAACATTAGCTTTTAACAGCCCTGCTTCATTTTCATGCCGTGCTGCCTTTAGCCATTCTTGGTGTAACTCACTTGATTCCATCTTGTTTTGTTGAGTGACATTAAGATTAGTTGGTTATAAGTATTTTACCCGGTACTTTCTGCATCTCTGTCTGTAGCTTGGATTGCATGCCTGTTTTCCTTGGTATATTTGTTTTGGTGATAATTTAATCAAAACCTCAACAAATGCTCATTTAAGAAAAAATGAAGTAGTCTCTTTTTTTTTGGGGGGGGGGGGGGGGGGGGGGGGGGGGGGTGGATGATTCATCAAAGGGATTGGAACTCAGCTTAGGACCAAGCCTCAGACCTTCTGACTACTTTTGCTTGCGATCTTGCAGTCTCTAGCTCTGGTTTTCAGGAAACTTGGTTTGTGGTCAAACAAGTATTTACTTTCGGTAGCCCTCTACTTTTACTGCTGCCATGGGTACCTTTCAGTTTTCCCATCACTGTCACAAGGCAATTAACACCTCATTACAGCAAGTAGTAACTCAAATGTAATTGGAAATGATGATCCCAGAAGAGTGGAAAATAATTTTTTTGCGGAAAGTTACATTCTTAATTTACTGGCAGATGGAAACACTCAGTGTTATTGTTTCTCCTTGTGATAAAGTGGTGGACTAATAGTTCAACATTGGTCTCAATATTTCCACACACAGTTGCAATCAGTAAACGTCTTCCAGAAAAGTGTTCAAGTTAAATGCTAACCATGGTAAAATGAGATTTAATGGAAGATTAGAAGACCTTGAATACTCTTAAAGAAACTATAAATAATACTATCCAGGAATTTTAAACTCATGGTCCAGCAAACCTTCCTGGTCTAAACTTCTGTTCATTAGCTTTGGAAATCTCATCAGAACAACAAAGAACATAACAATCACAATGTTAATCCAAAAGACTTACAGAGTGGGGGCTGAATATCTGATTAACTCATCTATATCTATTTTGTCCTCTAAAACAAGCTTTAATACATCAGTTCCATGCCAGTTTGTCATTAAGTATTACAGTTTGATATTGTATTTCTTAATGCAGTGTATAACTTTGTTAAATACAGTTTCCTGAAGTATTTTCCCTCAGCAGCATATCTCATGCAATGTCATCTGAGGGCTCAAAGGTCATGCACATTTTATAGTAGTTTCTGGCTTTGCTCTATTAATTTTTTCTGGATACAGTAAATCTTTCCAAAATTTGGACCCTGGCAAGATAACGTGATTAATGAAAATTAAGCGCAGCTGATCTATCAGACTTTCATGATTTATAATGTATCGCCTGCCTTAACTCACAAGGTGCAATTTCAAACATTAGGTGGTGAAAGTTCCCGGAAAAAAGACTACACACATGTGACTCCTGGCAAGCATTCTGGCTCTGAAAAAACCTATACTAATGGGTCATTTGGCTTTCTGTTTTCATACAAACACAACACATCACAGACAGTGCCAGCATTCACAGCTTGAAAACAAAACTTACAAATATGCTGAGAGGTAAAATAGGAAACAAACATGGTGTGGTTTGGCATTGAACACCACAA
>JAYDZG010000015.1:18601181-18613076 GCA_034509265.1 Microcambeva bendego | reverse complement strand
GAAAGTTTCATGAGGTTCATAACTACATCCCTCAGGAATCAGAGGTGAGTCAAGGAGGGAAAGAACATTAACGTAGTGAAACGTATTTAAAAATATTCATGTATATGTAAAGGCATTTTTCAACTATAAATAACGAATGTCTGATAATAGTCATTGTCTGATAAGTTTTGTGTATATCTACACTAGTTTCTAACACCACACTAATATTAAGACAGTTCACATAAGCATTTTCTGCTGTATTCTCCCGTTTCAGTGTTTCACGTGTGACATAGCAGCAAGCTTCTTAAAAAATACTTAATATTGACAATATTGACCAAACTATGCATGCAGTTTGGTATAAAATATGTTTTAATTCAAATTTAAACTAGGGGAAAATAGCATTACAAAAAGCTGCTGCAGGGTTAATGAACATGAGATTTATATCTAAATCCATTTTGATGTAATTGTCACCATGACATATTTTTGTCATCATGGTGCTGTTTTTAGAATTTCTTTTTTTGTTTGTTTCTTATCTCCCCAATTTAGTTGTTTTCACTTCGCTGCTGCACATTGTAATCCTCTGCCAATTGCACCATCTCATTCTGTCTGCCACACACCCCCTCTATCAGGCATGTAGGAAAAGCCGCAGTTCTTATTCATCTGTCAGTGGTGAAGCATCACACAGAGCTTTATCATGCAAACAGAGTCAAACTAATCTCTGTGTGTATCTCTCCACTGTTCAAGTTCAGCAGAAGGAAAAAGACATGGTCACCTGTGTCAGTTGTGTACCAATTTTTAAAAGGATTGGTGTTGTGCAAAAGCTGTACTCAGTATAAAATAAATAAAGTTTATACATTTTACCTTTGTAAAAAAAAATGACTTGTATTTAAAATTACACTAACCATGAAACATGCTGGCTCACCAGTGCTGGGATTTTGAGTTCTCAAGTTGAATTTCAGCTCTGCTACCAGGCAGGTGGGGACCTACACACACATAAAAATGGCTGTGTATCTGTAGAAAGGGGGCAGAAACTAATGTAAGTGCAAAGTTCACTGCACATGATTCTGAGCTCTGTAAGACCCCATCTCCGGGCAGGTGAAAATGAGCCATCCGTTGAAACCATTTTACATAAAAAAGATTTTAAACTAAACCAATAAACCTCCTCTTTAAACATACTAAATCTGCCACAACTTTTATAAAGGATTTACAGAAGCCCGACTGTTGAAGCCAGGGTAATCATTTTGGGTATACACAGGAATTTTCGGATTAAGTTGTCAACCTATTCACTAGTAGTCCTCTTTATTTTACTTTATTTTACTATCCCATGTTTCTTTGTGTGCCCTTATCCCATATATCTTTTTCCACCCATGCCACAGATGCTCATATCTGTCTTGTTACATCCTTTACCTCAGAGGTTAAATGAAAACAGTATGCTGGGGCAGGTTAATGAGCCTCTATGTGGTGGTGGTATGGGGGAAGCTGAAGTTAATGTGTTTCAAACATTTTTGTCCAACCGCACCACAATAATACATCATTAAAAAGGTCAAAGTATGCTGCAGTTTTGCACCCACAGAAATGGGAGTATTATCATTATAAGATTAATATTGATCAGTGGTGTAATTAGTTCTTCAGATGTGACGTATTTTTTTCAATAGAAAAACTAAATCAGTTTTATTAAATGTTACTCTTAGTCTCCAGTACAGGGTTTTCTGACCTATTTTAGTTCCAGCTCATCTTGGCTCATCAAGTGCATTAGCCTCAACTTAACTGACAATTTGGCTGTACACAACCATCATAATGTAAATGTGAATTATTAGTTGCCAGTTTGGTTTTTATTACCTCTGTTATTTCCAGCAAATTATCTGCTATCATTCTAGTGTTCAGTCCATTTTCTTTAACCACTTATCCTAATCAGGTTTTGGTATGGGAGCTGGATCCTATCCTAGATCCTATCCTAGATCCCTGGATGGGGCGCCAGTCCATCGCAGATTATTCAAGTGATCTACCTGAATAACAATTGCAATACTAGTCAGTCGAAAGAAAAGTTGGAATAGAAAAATATATGAATGATAATGTAAAAAGAAGCTTGTTCTTAGTCATGTTATGTACACTATGCTGTAGTGGTGTGATAAAAAATAACTATCAGACTGACAGTGACAGATCGTATGTGGCATTTTGCCTTGATTGTGAATATATATTGTTCTTGCAAAATATATACTATGAAGCTGATGGTAGGCCCACACATGAATATCACATAAAAAATTGCTTGTAAAACGAAACCATAAGTATTAAAATGGAATTAAGTTCACCATGGCTGGTATACCAGCCTTCGCTCGTCTGTACATTTTTCCTTGGAAAATAACTCCCCAGGTCCTATGTGCACTGCAGCGCATACTCTTTAAGCTGTGAATCTGCTTCCCAATATAAATTATGTTACCACAATAGTTTCTAGTGTTAATAGTTTGTCTGAGTCTCATAAGTTAGTGTGTAGCACTGAGGTACTTTTTTATTTCGTCTGTGACACTGAGCCTTTCCACAGACAAAGCAAACATTCTTCAAACTACTGTTTAATGCCATTAGTAATGGTACCTTGAATATTTTATTGACTCATAAAAAAGTGGAATATTGCTATCCTAAAAAGTGTATCACATCCAAAAATACTGCTAAATTTAGCTAAACCACACAAGAACATTGCTTTGAGACCCAGAAACTGAAATGTTGAATCCATTACACAACTTCCTTTTAACAACATGAAAATTAACACTAAAATTAATCTCCTTCTGGGTGTACATGACATAAAATTCCGCCCAAAGTTCTTTACTTCTCTTAACAGCCATTATTAAAAAAAACTACTAATGCTATCACTTAGAAGCGATATATCTACCTATTTAACTACACAAATGCTTGGTTGATTTTCTTTTAACTTGCATGAACCGATAAGTGTTATAGAGGTAGACATGACTAACAGTTTTATTTGGTTTAGGTCATGTTTGCCTATGTTGTATGTCTCTAGCTCACAAAAGAACCCAAATCTGTCCTGCTGGTCATTTCTCTGAGTGACATAAGCCAGACTGTTTTGTAGAGCAAGCAAGGAGTTGACAACCTCCTTGGTCTTAATTACCACCAGATTAATTATGTAACAGACCAGGGTTGTTGTTTCAACATGGTGGGTAATGACTATACACCACAAACCAAAAATCTTTAAAAGCGAGTACTTAAATGTTTTGTCTAAAATATGTATCCATGCTGGTGTTGGGATTTCTAATAAATCCAAAATTTAAGTACCTTTAAATACCACTGTAGAAGTCCCAGACAGTATTTTATTTTTCTTCGGTTCTAACCATGTAATTAATCTATAGGCCAGTTACTTTGACAGTTGGCGGCTTCATGTCTGTTTTTAAATAGCTTTAAACTAAAAAAATACATCGTCTGTGTCAGTGTAGCTTGTTACCCATGTACTGTTTATTTGAATTAGGAGTTTCCTTTTGTTTACAACTTTAAAGCAATAACTGAAATTAAACTTTTCAATTATTTGTCTTTTTTTCACAGACATATGTGCAAAACCCCTAAATGCAGTACAATAGTAGACTGTTGAAGCTTATTAGGCCTGATAAATGACATAGTTGTACCAGGCTTCATTAAAGCAAATGTGTGTCATTAGTCAGCATCATATTATATTTACTGTAATCTGTAATCACAATGAAGTGGTTACTGCAAATGAATGAACAATCATGGATGGTGGCGGACGAAGACTGCACAGCTTATTTCCTTATCTCTAGGAACCCCTTTCCTTGTATCCAGGTAGGCCTCCTTCCATGTTTTGTCTTATCTCCAAACACATGTAGGTGTGTGTTCGTCTAAATGAGTGTGTGATGCCTTTCAGGTGTGCCTGGCCCAGAATGTTTTACCACCATTTTACAATGATAGATACCGAATTTGATGACCATCCCTCCCGATTCCCTAAAAATAAAATCAAGGTCTCAGTAAAAAAAAGGACCTCTACAATGATTCATGCATTGTCTGCAAAAAATATAAACATGAATCTCACATAAGACAGCAATTAGGTCACATCAAAATTTACCACAACATGACATCAGTAATCCTAGATGTCTTTCTAAAATGAGCAGTGCACAAGACAATGAAAATTAAGGGGGGTTGGCATTCAATAACATGCCAGTATTTATTTTTAATTAAATAAATCTGTACCCTATATAATGAGGCAAACCCTAAAGTATTACATTTATTGCATATGTATGTATTGCTTTATTTACTTACAAGCAAGTTTATTATGAGCACTAGTAATGACCAAGGATTTTAACTAAATTCTATCAATTATTACCTATTAAAGCCTGAAGAACAGAAGTGTGGTCCCGTTCATTTACACAAGAGAAAGGAAATTGAAGACCAAATAACCTGAAAAATATGCAGCTTTTTTCTACTGTTGTTCGTTATAGGGGCCATTAAATATTCTGTTCAATGCACCAAAAAAAGGTATGATCCAGATTTTGGGTCAATAAGCTGAAAGTAGTTCATGAAACTAAAATTGATGGTAGTATCTGCACATACAAATAGCTTTTATGTGCATATATGTGTGAATGTGTCTTCTGGGAATAAAATAAGCATTTCACCATGGCAACCTTATTAAAACTACACAGTGGTTAGTATTAGCCTTTATTGAATTTAATTAGGTTACTCAACAAGTTAATGAGTTCATAAAGCCCAGCTCCCAGCTAAGCACAAAACATAAGCCAGTAACAATTTTCATAATTGTGATTGTGTTGTCATTGCTCCCTGTCCTTTCCCCTATTGTGATTAGTTGTGTACTGGTGTCCCTGTGGTTATTCAGTGTATGCTCATTGAGTCCACGTTTTAGTCTCTCTTATCCCTGGTTTCAGTGTGAACTTTACATCCAGTATCTTAGTCATATTAGTGACACAGATTATAGGTGAACAATGAAGACAGGAGGGAAAAATGAATTTAATCAAAATAAATGCCAAAATAATTGCTTGTTTTATTACTGTACACAAATTTAACATAATAGTGCAAAATAGTGTTAACATACCATGCCCTATGCTTTTTAATGCTTGTCCCTTAACCCTGTCTGCTCAGTGGGCGCTGTACAATGGCTGACCCTGTGCTCTGACCCTGATATGTGAAGAAAGAATTTCATTGTACTGTATATCTGGGTATGTGTAATGACAAACAAAGGCATTCCATTCTTTTTTATTCTTCTATTTGCATTTTAATTCAGATGTGGATACACTTACTCCTTAATGTGCTCTGGCTATTTGCACCTCTGAAACGGTGTGTACTTTGTGTATGGTCTGAATATGCACATAAGTAAAACAAGATGCCAGTGCATAATTAGTCTTAATGTTCTCAGTACCTAAATAGTTGACCTCTAATTATCTGCTTTGATATTGGGGTGAAAGAAAATCATCTGGTTGTACTTTGTAACACCCAACCTGTATTACTCAAATGGAAGAGGACACATTAAGAAACACTTAGTGAGATACACATTTTAACATATGTCATATGTCATTTAATACTAAGGATTTTATGTCTTATTTCATTCTAAGATATTTTAAAACCATTTACAGTTTTACCTATGCTTACTTCTACAGCTATTAACCAGGGTTACTAGGTCCTCTGTTTAACTAGGCCCTATGCTAAGAATAAAGATTAAAATACTTTCATAATTGAAAAATAATTAAACAAGTCATTTATAATGTATTTTCAGTATAAGCCACAACCTAAGGTGAAATTTGAGTACACTAAAGACAGGCCGAAACGATTTATGACAATATCTCTTGGAAAATCTAGGGACAAAAAGAGTGCAACTCTGCAAGCTATGTCATCTACTGACAAATACTATATAACCTGAATGAATTATACAGAATGGGTCTTTTTTGCATTAATAAATGAATAGAAGTACACAAATTTATTATTTTGGAAAACAATGCACAACAAAACACCAGAAAGTACCTGGAAAATAAAATGTAATTAAACTACATTCACTTGTCCTGTCCTAAGGGAATAATAAAACATTAAGGAACATGTTGAAGAGGGTGTTTTAATTGCACTTGTAAGCAGTACATTTCATAGAAAACCTGTTTTGTTTCAATTGCATGTGTAAATTTTGCGTGGATATACAGGAAATCACAAAGTAATGGTTGAAATGCATTTATCAATTGAAGTCATTAGGCAAACAATATAGTTCAATTTTTTTCTGAGCTTTTATCAAAAGCCAAATAAAAATTTGTGTGGACTGCGTTCCATGTAACAATAACTACAATTAAGAATTTTAGCAGCTGTTACTTATTTAAATTGAACGCTGATGGCTAATTTCACAGATTGAGATTGATGGAGATAGATTAATTTGGCTAAAATCAATAGATTGATTACTAAAATAATGCATATTGTGTTGTTTGTTGTTCCAGCCAACATATTTGGAACAGATTTTGTACAGAAAACAAAAAAAGATGAACTAGTGCACAATTTCAACCACATACAGAAACTCATTTATGTGGGAAATCAATCACAAAGATTTACCTCCTAAATCATGCAAAATGTTGACGCTTGTCCTGCACAAAAATGCACAATTTTTAAATTACAATACTGTAACTATCACAAATAAGAAAATAATTATTTAAAAAACAGTATGAACAATTGTTATGTATGTGCAATGGTGCGAGAATGTGTACGCTATGGGTGAGTATTGATGTGTGCTTATGACAAAAACATGATTTTTCTCCAATCAAATTATGTGGCTTGGTAGGTAGACATCTCGCCTCACAGCAAGAAGGACTTGGGTCCATTCCCAGATGGAGTGGTGTGGGTCCTTTGGAGTTCTCCCCGTGTCTGTGTGGGTTTTCTCCAGGAGCAAGTAATTCAACATTGTCCATGAATGTGTTTGACATTAAACCTGAACGGATTCACTAGAATTTTCTTCACTAGAAGTTTCATAGTAGAAAGGTAAACATATTAAAGGTGCTTCTTGTCATAGTGTTGTGTGCACTACGCATGAGTTGGTGTGACTAAATAAAAAGAAATCACAAAGTAATTGTTGTAATTGCTCCTCCAACTTTAATCTCTATGCATACAATCTAGTTTCACCCTTTTTTGAGCTATTATCAAAAGCCAAACCAATATTTTAGTCAGCTGCTTGAGTGAAATTACTGTTGCTTAAGAAACAAAGCAGCTGTTATTTATTTAAGCTGTACTTTGCTGTTTGCTTGAACCAAAAGATTTGGGTGAATAAAAGTAAGAAATCTTACAGATAGATTGATTGGTTATAAAAAGTGCATATTGCTTTAATTTCTAACATGCTTTGGTTTTTCGAGGTTTGGAACAGAAACTGAGTACAGAAACCAAATAAGTGTTTGATTGATGCAAAGAAAAATCCAGCTATAAAATATAAATTCAAACAACAAAATTGAGTGTAAATGGGTTACAAACAAAAGAAAAACTGTGCAGAAAAAGATGGCCAAAATACCAGAAACAAATAAAAGAAAGGAAGCCAAACTTCAGTATAATCTGCAGCACAATGTGGAGAGGAAAGATAGTCACGTTAAGTTGTCATGCATAGGGGGCATTAGTTGAGCAGAGGGTGCATCGACTAGTTGATTAGTGAAGAATTAGGTGCATTGACAAGGGCATTAGTAAAGTAGTAAAAATTAAAAAGGAATGTTAGGCTAAGTGTAAGTGTTAATGTCTAGGGTTTAATGTATGTTTATTAAACATTACACCATGTTTAAAGCTATAGGAAACCCCATCCTAATAATTGAGTGTAGGTGTTTTTCCTTAGAAAATGTTAAAACATATGCAAATACCTATCCTAATTGTCACGTATGGATGTTCCTCATAAATATACTACATGATTGAAGAAAACCTACCCTAATTACTGTTTTCTCCTGAATTCAGCTATATTTACTGCAAATGTGTATATACAATTATATAAAACATTATGTGGTTCGAACTTTGTGGATGCTTTCAGTTTGAGAAATGTCTCACCATGAAGGCAGTTTAAGGAGTTTCATAATATCAGTGTCTTGACATAAAGCCCTGACCTCAACTAGCTACATTTAAAGATTGATTGTGAGCCAGATTGTGAGCTAGGCCTTGTGACCAACATAATTACATCAATAAATAAATGATGTATGGTGCATACATGATAATTGTAGATGTGCAGTACATGATAATCAGAGGGTGGGCAAGCTTTTAACATTACGTGTACCTCTGTAGTTATGTTGCATTAGCTGAGAGAAGCAATGTAGTGGCATCTGGCAAGAGAAAAAAAGTGATTAGTATAAGCCACAATGCCAAGTTAGCTTCTTCAAATCACTGGTCCAAAAATCTCCTACACAAAATCTATACTATTCTATATTATTCTATACTAACCCACTTTGTGAGGTTTCTGTACAGGTTTTTATTTCAACACATATTGGTAGATTTTATTTATACAATTAAAACCCTGCAATTACTACAATGCTCTTTTATTCCTTGTAAATAATAGATGCAAATATTGTTTACTGCCGTTTGACTGACATGTTGGTGTGGAGGCATTACAACTCATATTCAGCCCAAGCCAACATGTACAGCTGATATAATGAAACCATAAATCAGACTGTAAGGCCTTGGGCTATAATATCCATACATTTAATCAGACAGGCTGTAAGATGCATGCATATGCAAAAAATGAGAACCTGTTGAATGCTGATGTTTGCAGGGTTCAGGGAGAGTTTATTACACTGTCAAAAAGATGTCAAATGATCATGCGATAGATGATCTGTGACTGTACTACATTATTTATGTAACAAATGGAAAAGGGCAAAGATAATACAGAAATGTCCTCTGTATGAACTCTATGTGTTATCCAAGGACAATGTACTGTGACTTGCTCTTGTAATTCTTTTATAGGATGCATAATACTTTGGGGTGTAATAAAGTTCCATACAACTGCTCAAAGCCAGATGGAAAACTCTTTTATTGATATTCAATAAACAACTTCTAAGAAAGAAGTATTTCATCACTTATTTTGTGTAATATATTTGGATAGAGTTCTTTCAGAATGTAAATGCATACATTAATTAATTGATTACAAACACTGCTGGTATCAAATTTTGGATTTTGCATTTCTTAATGTGGCTGTTTTGTAAGAAATGTCTAGCACTAACAGTAAATAAAGTAAAACAATAAAAAAACAAATAATGCTGTTCTTATTCTAAACTATAATTATTGTTCATATGAAATGGATAAAGGTTGCCAAGGGGTAACAATAAGGGTTTGAGCTCATATATGTCTCTTAACGGTTTCTGGTTTTGAATAATGTATGCATCAACAGCCTAGACATTTATATACATTTGAAAAGGGTCACTGGGAAAGAAAATGGGTGATCATGAGCAGACAGATTTTAAATTGTTCTCCCCAAGATAAATTAGCTCAGTCAGCAGTGCGTGTTGAAGCTCAAATTGTTTCAATGGTCCTAAAAATATATACCACCCCTAAAAAGCATTTCGGCAATGCTATTTAAGACAAAACACTCTGGTCCACATTGGTTATACACTGCCTGTCCAAAAAAAGTCGCATATTTCATGGACCACCTTTAGATTTGATTACGACATGCTGTGGCATCCTGTCCCCAATCTTCTGCAATGTCACACAATTTATTTCTGTCCAGAGTTGAATTATTTTTCCCCAAGATCTTGTATTGATGATTGGAGATTTGGAACACTGTGCAAAATCTTCTCCAGCACATCCCAAAGATTCTCAATGGGGTTCAAGTCTGGACTATGTGGTGGCCAATCCATGTGTGAAAATGATGTCTCAAGCTCACTGAACCATTCTTTTACAGTCTGATCCTGATGAACTCTGGCATTGTCATCTTAGAATATGCTTGTGCTATCAGAGAAGAAAAAATCAATGGAATGACCTGGTCATTCAGTATATTCCCCTAGTCAGTTGACCTCATTCTTTGGGCACATAACGTTGATGAACCTAGACCTGTCCAACCTCTCTTCTTACCAGAATGTGCCCATCAATCTGGAGAAAGTTTAATCTGGACTCATCAGACCACATGACCCTCTTATATTGCTCCAGAGTCCAGTCATTTTGCTCCCTAGCAAATTGAAGCAGTTTTTACCAGTTAGTCTCACTAAGTGGTTTTGTTTAGGCTGCACAGCTGTTCAGTCCCTTTCCCTTAAGTTCTCTTCACATTGTGTGTGGAAATGCTCTTACGTTCACTACTAAGCATTTCTCTGAGTTCAACTGTCGTTTTTCTACAATTAAATTTTACCAAACTTTGAGAGATTGGTGAGAGATGTTTCCTCAAAGATGATGTTTCCCCTCTGTCCTTCCACTTTTTAAAAATGCATTGGACAGTTTTTAACCCGATTAGTCAATCTTCTTAGATGTTTTCTCTGCTTGATGCATGCCAATAATTTGACCCTTCTGAAACAGAAGGATGCCTCTTTCGACATGGCTGTTCAACAAATGAGAAGCTACTCACTTAATCAGTTAGGATATCTTAACTTCCTCCCAGCTGAACCACCCATGCATTAATTATGCAATGGGAGGCTCTTACCTATTAGCTTAGTTAAATTCGGGTGGTGACCTTTTTTGGCCAGGCAGTGTATAATAAATACTTAACATAATAGTCCCAATATTTTAGCATGTTAAATAAAATTTGGATGTGTAAGCATTATGTATATGATCATCAGATCAGATCATCAAGCTTCACCGTCTATGTCTTAGGTCACAGTGGCACAGTGGGTGGAATGGTCATCTCTCAGCAAGAAGGTCCTGGGTTCAATTCCAAGCTTACGCAGTATATTACCTTTCTGCATGCACGAAAAGACGTATAAATGAGATGGTCTGGAAATGTAAAATTGCCCATGAAGGTGATATAACTAGACTTGATGAACAATGTGTAAACTGTAACAACTTGCTCTGTCAGGAATCTTAACAAGAAGTGTAAAACGCGATAATGTCTTCATAATTTGTTTAATAAAATCTTAGCATAGGCAGCCATCTTGTGGACAGTACAGGAAAGACATTGTCAAGCCGTTTTAAAATCAAACATTTATCTTGTATTTGAACCAGAATTGAAGTATTTAAAACGTTTTATATCTGAATGGCAAAACTGATATAATGTAAAACAGTAATATCACCCATTCATTCATTTGGTATAATTTTATTTGGGCAGCACAGTGGTAGCACATTCATTGTCTCTTTTACCAGGGCTTTACCTGGGTTTTATTAACACATAGAGATGTGTTCAAGGTGGGTTGCAGCCATGGTCAAAACAGAGAGGCTTTAACAAAATGGTGAAAGGGCAATATAAGATTTTGAAGACATTAATCATTCCGGAAGACATAATTGGGAGTATTGTGTATAAATTTCAAGCCTCCTGACTACAGGAGAAAGCCCAAAATATTATTCATACGCCTTAAAAATCCTACTAGGACCACAAAGGGGAAAAAACTCAAAAGACCATCAGGGTGACCTTGCTTAAGACTTAGACAGATTTGAAAAGGCAACCAATCAGACTCCACAATGCAGTGGAATGAATTAACAGTTTGTCAGAAAGAAAGGCTGTGCGCACTCCCTGAAGAATATTGTCCTCGTGGTCTATGGGAGCAGATCATTGACGATTTCCAAGTATTTTATGCTGTATCAATTGGCATTTTACGAAAGAATGCTATTCCATCTGTGGTGAGATTAAATCTTGATAATAACTACCCACATCCGTTTACTGTACAGCAATATAATGCACATAAACAGGTTAATCAAATGGGGCGTTGAATAAATTCGACTGCTACTGATTAAAACGTGTAAAACTACATTACCCAACATTCAACGCGAACAGTGTCACACGATATACGGAAGTGCACCAGGAAGTCTTCTGGGAAGCGATAC
>JAYDZG010000015.1:18555124-18579864 GCA_034509265.1 Microcambeva bendego | reverse complement strand
TTACCCAATACTCAAGAAATGAATATATTTTCCATTATTCTTTGGAGGGCGATTGTATTCTTTGAACACCTGTGTTTACATGATGCTCTCCATCAATCACCTGGTCCTAACCATGTACTAACGAACATTCGTCACTAGTCTCGTCTCTCTTAATTACTTGTTTGGATTAATTTTTAGATTAGGAATTTCTTTTTGTATTTATTATAGGCATTTTTGTATTTGTTGTACTGTTGTGTATCTGTACTGTGTATTGTATTGTTTTGCACTTTTTGTTCTGTTGCAATGTGATCCTTGAAGAACACTGTAATATGTGTAAATAAATATGTACTTGAATGTATCTGAAATGACAATAAAACTTCTTTGACTCTAAAGATGTTCTAGAATCAGACAGTTTGGGGTCTGAAGTGTTTTCCACAAAGCAGGTTTACAAACTCTAAACCTAATTCGGAACTCAGAGTTGACTTATCTCGTTGTGTCTTAGTAAAAGTTTTCGGTTCCACAACAGGTGATCAGAGTTAGTTTAGTAAATTCTGAGTACAATAAACCCACCTGAAGCGCATGCACTGTTACCCATAAATAGGCATTTGCAATGGAGTAGTGAAAAAACGATTCACTATGGACGCCAATGAGGAAAAAGAGCATATTTCACACCCATAGAGCAGGAAATATTAATGACTGCATATGCAGAAAATTAATACATTTATGAAATAATACTTCAGCAGCTGCAAAAGAAGGGGAATTGGCATGGTAAAAAATTGCAGACCAGGTTAAAGTGTGAGTTCTTAAATATAATATTTAAATAAAACTATGACACATAATTTAACATTTAGCTAATGGATATGGCGAATACTCATATTAATACTCTACTGTATGTAATGTTTACATTTTGTAAGGTTTATTCTCCTTTCATTTCTTGCCCCTTATCTGTAAATAGTAATGTATTTTGCACTTCTGGTTAGATGCTAACTGCATTTCATTGGCTTTGTACCTGTACTCTGCACAATGTCAATAAAGTTTAATCTAATGTAATCTAAATTTTTATTCTGAATAAACAGTTGAAATAGTTGTCTTGATTTTCACAATTTTTTTTAACATATTATAGGTTTAATCCAAGTGGGGTGAAATGCACATGTTAGCAAATAAAGATGAAATATAAAAACATAGTGCAAAGTTGTATGACTTGTACATAACTACCTAATGTTCTTAATTGTAACCAGCTTGATATGGCTTACAGTTTATTATGGCTTTGTAGCTAATAGGATAAAGGCAGAGGCACAGAAAACAGGAAGGAGACCACCACCACCGCCACCTTTCACCCAGGCAGAAGAGCTGGTGCTGTCACAGAACAGCGGCCGGCCTGTAAGTGATGGAATCCCTGGAGGAAGCTCAACTGAGCCGACAACTCTCCAGGACATGCTTGTTTACATTAAAGGTATAATCATTACTTTTATTAGCTATAGTGCATACACTGTGGGATATAGAGAACTTAATTCGTCTGAACAATTTTAATTCCATCTCTCATGCGATCGTGTGGTTCAAACAACCGAGCCTCCTGCAGATGTAAGTGATCTTAAAGTCCCTAGATCTTTATTGTACAAATACCTTTCTTTTAAACAATGAAAACATTCTTTGTTTCAGGATGAAGAAACTTTCTCTGCTGTCTGAGTGAGAGGATGCACTTTGGATGCCTTTGGATGTACAGTACATTATATGTTGCATATGTTGAATATGTTGACTATGGCATTTCATGTTCTACCTTAATGTGTGACTGCCCTCTTACAGAACATGACAGAAGATGAACAGCTTAAAGAGGGACCATTAACATCCATAGCTTGAAACTGTAATAATAGTTTAATGTCTCACCAAATAGCTCAAATATTTAGAAGGCAAAGATATTTATTTGACCACATTCTTTCTTTCTGCTTCCATGTTGCCTGTAAATTATTTTACAAGGTACACCTCCAGAAGCAAATAGAGAAGTGTGATCTTAAGATGGAGCACATAAAACTGTAAATAAAACAGACAAGCCTTACAATTGAGTTGCTTGAATACAAGTTAAAGGTGGGGATAGTTGCTGTGAGTGTATAGATGTGAATGTTCTTACTAAAGAATAAGGACAAGGAAATAAACTTGTAATTTTGTATTTGTATTTCCAGGAAATAAAGAAATCATGAACAAAAATTGTTGTCCTATATATAATTAAAGGACAGATGCATGAGAAATTATGAGGAAATAATTATTGGGAGAAATAGTGATCTCTGACCATTCTACCATTTCTGTTGGGTAGATTAAATATAGTTCCTCCTTGTTATCTGCTTGGAGTGGGGGAGGATGTTGCTCTCCTCTAAATGGTGGCAATGTTGTGCAGTACTACACATGCCACTATAATGTCACATGCCCTCGCTGGAGTGACTTTGAGCCCTTGCAGGCACTGAAACCTGGCCTTGAGAATCCCAATTGTCATTTCGACCCTTGCCCTTGTTTTGGATAGGGCCAGGTTGTAGAGTGACTGTGGTCCAGATTCAGGGTATGGTGTCATCACATTTGGCATGCAGGGATACCCTCTGTCTGCAAGGAGGAGACCATCGTATTGTCCTGTAAGCCACGGGGGATGCAGTGATTTAAACAGAAACAATGTAACCATACACTGAACATGAACCACAGAAAAATCCATGCATCATGCACAGAGCCAGGCCATTTGGCTTCAAGGTTTATGTTTGTAGCATTAAGTTTATGTAACAAATTAAATGCTAATTTTGTATTTAAATACATTTAACATTTAAGTCTTTTCAACATGTTCTCTACCTTTATATTAATGCTGTGGAAGGATTTTCTGTTAACACAATCCCCTTAATTTTCTGCTGGTGCTTTAATTCCAATGGGGGTTCCATCCATACTGCCAATGACTGTTGGAAATCCTGAAATATTGAAAGATGCAGAGCTGTTTTCACTTCCCAATTATTTTTATCCTTTTTTTTATGTTTGTTAATAAATACAAACCTGCAATTCTGTGGCATTCCTCTTTGGTGTTCATTATAAAAAACATTTGCAAAAACCCGGAGAGCAATGCATAAAATTTGCAAAGAATTAAGTTGCGGACCCACGATGAGTAATATTGGGAATTGTATGCCTTTATTATTTAGGTATCTAATTGATTGTGAGGAAAAACGGTAACTTCGTCGAATGAATAATAATAATAATAATAATAATAATAATAATAATAATAATAATAATAATAATAATAATATCTGGAACGGAAAACCTCGAGTTTTCGAGAATTCTGAGTTAACTTACTAGGTTTTATCGCTTAACCCGCTTTGTGGAATACACCTTTGAATACGCTGAAACTAAACCCACATGTAATTACCCTGCTATTTGAACGCATAAAAATCCAAGAACCTTATCTGTATGACATAAACAGTTAGAGACAAAGCACGTTGAAATATTTCATCAAAATGTGTATGATGTGTTATTTTATTATTGTAATTAATCGACGTGATAACTCGTGGCACCACTCAACAATACGAATGAAATCCAGAGATATTTTAATTAAAGGTTCTCATATTACAGGAGAACCGTAGAATAATGAGACAAATATTGTGAATTCGGAATGTACGGTTTAAAAAGTTTTGAAAATTTTCGTCACTGAATACCGCTGAAGAAGAGTTTTTGTGTTGTTGATTTTTGCTGCGCCATCTGCAGGTGTCCTAGGATAGGTGCTCCATAGCCTGTGGCTTATGACAGACGGGGAAAGCGAGAAGTGGAAGCCCCGGATCCGTCTTCAAGCGAAAATAGGAAAGAGATCGCTGTGTCCAGTTTTTATCTCGTTTTTAGCGGCATCTTTCAGTGCAGCACAAGTTCAGGGGCCCGAGGAGCGGGCTGTGTCATTGTCTGTAGGATGTCCCGCCATGAAGGTAGGTAAAACTGTTGAGCGTTGCGTCGTTCTGTAAGAATTGTAGCAGCTGGTTCGCTAGCTTTCAGGCAAGGGTTGCCATGTTTTGTATTGCAGTACATTGGGAAACGCTCACGATGGCCACAAATATAACATTTTACTTCTATCTTTAATGGTTTGTCTGGTAATGTTAGGGCTTATGTTCAACGCACATAAACGGACCCACCCCTCAGAGCTTTTGCTAGCTGCTATACAAGGTTTCTTTTCGACGTGTCTGGCCGTGCGATTGCTAAGACCTTACATTGCTGTTAGCATGCTAATAGCAAGCTAGCGCTCAGGTTTTGGCCTGGCGCAAAGGGCGAACAGATCGCTCATAGCTACGGGAGTGCATTTTGAGCTACTTCGATCTGTCCGACTGGCCGTCACATTAAATGCGACTGATCTGTCGTCAGTGTCTTCTTTAAGGCCACTTTACACTAGTTCATAAGCATGTTCCTGCTACTGAAGCAGGATTATACAGCAAGTCATGCTGTGGCCCAAATTAGGCTACAGCTCCGGTTTGTCGCCGGTACCGACTGTAAGTCAGATCACCCTCGCCTGTCCTTGTTTTTCAGGCTAGCTAGCTGCTTTTACTATGTAGACGGCAGCGTTGTGTAAAAGTGAATGACTTGCACCTCTCACTGTAGCATTAGGCTAACACTTGGTTCTTCAATAGTTAAATATCTATTGATCATGTTGTTTATTCGAATTCCGGAAATTCATTATTTTTTTAATGAACAATATATTATCTAACTAGATTTGGTATTTTGTGTATAGTAAGATGCATATTTGACATATTAGGCATGCTAAGTACATTTTTGAAAAGCTTGCCTATGATGATTTACCTTTAGACGAACACTGTCGTTGGGGATCAGTCGTTAAAATAATAATAATAATGCTGCAATTGGTGTCTGACAAATTTGTGAAATTTAAAACTTGCAGCTGGTGAGGAGATTTGTGAGAAATACTTATTCACTAAGTAAAGAACATACACTCTTGTGTGTAAGAAATGTGCAAATAAGTAAAGAAATTTGAATGTGAGGGGTTGGTAGTTTAGCCAAAATCCTTTTACATATTTTTAGTCAACTATTTCAGTACATGTTGTTATATTACATATGGGAATCTTTATATATATATATATATATATATTATACTTATACACACATACACACACACAGTGGGGCAAAAAAAAGTATTTAGTCAGCCACTGATTGTGCAAGTTCTCCTAGATGAGAGATGTCTGTAATTTTCCTCATAGGTACACTTCAACTATGAGAGACAAAATGAGGAAACAAAATCCAGGAAATCACATTGTAGGGTTTAATATATATATATATACAGATATACAGTGTATCACAAAAGTGACTACACTCCTCACATTTCTGTAGATATCTAAATATATATTTTCATGGGACAACACTGACAAAATCTTTGACACAATGAAAAGTAGTCTGTGTGCTGCTTATATAACAGTGTAAATGTATTCTTCCCTAAAAAAAATAACTGAATATACAGCCATTAATGTCTAAACCACCGGCAACAAAAATGAGTACACCCCTAAATGTCCAAATTGAGGACTGCTTGTTATTTTCCCCTCAAAATGTCATGTGACTCGTTAGTGTTACTAGGTCTCAGGTGTGCATAGGGAGCAGGTGTGTTCAATTTTGTGGTACAGCTCTCACACTCTCATACTGGTCACTAAAAGTTCCAACATGGCACCTCATCCTCTCTGAGGATCTTAAAAGAGAAAGCAATGGGCTACAATCTCTGGGCCTAATTGTGAATTGCAGGTGAGCAGAAGACAAAGATGAACTCTGTATTTATTCTATTATATGGATATATCTGGCAAATACCTTTACCACAGTAGCAGAAAGTCCTCATCCTTTGAAAGTACTTTTCCTAAGTAGTAAATTTTGTATAGTCTAAACAGAGAAAACAAAGCATAGAGAGCCATTTATAGGTATGAATGTTTCTCCAATCAACAGTAAGTCTATTCTACCTTGAGCAGCTGGTATTCTCCATAAACAGTCAAAATGAATCATTCTCATAGAAAGAACACTAAATGTAGAAAACCAAATTTAGATGTCTAAGAACATAGCCTGTTGAGAAGATTTATCCAACTTCGTTTAGCTATCAAAGGCGCTTTACACTCATAAGCCAAAGCTAATATGTTGTCAAACCAGCTCTGAACCACCAAGCCATGGAATCCATAAGACATGTAAAGGAGTCATGTGGTATCTTGTAGCAGGACATTAACAGCAGGTCCTTAAAGTTCTTTAAATTTACGCTGCTGTTTTTTTGCTCTTCCATCTGTCTGTACTCAACAAAGCTGAACAGACCTCTTGATGGTATTTGATTTATTTATTGTTTATTTTTTTTTGTTCTTATGATTCATTTTTATGTCCTGCATTACATAGCAGTGCACAGAAAATGTTGAAAACACATAGACTGATGTCTTTCCAGTGATTAATTAATGAATTATTTGTGACATCCTGAATATGTTGTGGATTTTAGTAGGCTAGCTAATTTATAATTGTTTAAATAGTGTGTGCATTGTCAACTAATGTATTTTGTACTACAGACAAATCTTTAACATTTCAGTATTTTCTTTTTGTTTAATTCTTTAATCAACACAGATTTTTGAGTTTCAACATCTGCTGTATCTGCATAATTTTCTCACCTTTGTATATTTCATGTCAAGGCACATGTAATTACAGGTCACTAAATGTATCACAGGAAAAGACGAAAATGAACAAAATTAATACCCTGAAATAAATGTGCATAATAAGTCTTACACTTGTGCATATTATTTGTCCTCTGTATATTAAGCATTGCTTATATTTAAACTGTTCAAAAAAAGTATAGTTATTTTGCAGTCGGAGGTGAGACATCTCACACTATTGGCTTATTTTATTTAGAAGATCCCAGATAAAATGATTTACCAAAATTGGATCTTATTGTGGATTTGATGCGTTTGAGCATTGACTAGAATTGCGAAAGAAGGAATTTGAAATGCTTGAAGAGTTTTTTGATTAGTGAAGCATGGAAATGTGTCAGTGATGACATATGGAAGTTTTCTTTTCTCTAGGAATTGGCAAACTTGACCGTGTGACTGTGTGTAATCAAGAATTCCTAAAAATACCAAGCCATTTTGAGGACGAATGTTATGCTTTGTGTGGTGAGATTGAACCTTGGTGATTAGACTTGCTAGACACTTATCCCAAGCACACTTTCAATTCAACTAAAAGGTTGGTTGAGGAGTCTGAAGGTGCTGAAATATCCTGGAGTAGCTGTCTCTCTTTAAAGAAAACAGTTGTAGCTCACAAGTCATCAAACATCAATGAATGGATAAAAATGAAAGTCAAAAACTTGTAAGCACTTACTAAAATAACTTGATAGAGGCAAAATTATCTTCCACCAAGTATTGAGGTTATGGGCTACAATAATACACATTTTCATTTAGACTCCAGATTATGATTTTCTTTAACCACTTTATCCTATCAGGTTTGCAACCGGCACGGGTTCAACGAGCAACACTGGATGCAAGGTATGATTATCCAATCCATCTCTTCCCTACCTTCCCAGACACATGTGAACACCCCCAAAAATAACTTGGGGGGGGGGGGGGTGTGTATCATCCTTTTTTTTGTTTGTTTGTTTGTTTGTTTGCATATTACATTTAATGAAGGGGTTCATTTGCGACAGTGGACATTGTCTTAACGTTTTTTGGATGTGGAATCTGTAAGGCTGTGTTAAGTTAGTAAGCCAAGGATGACAGTGATTGGGAAAACCTTGAGAGGAACCAGACTTAAGAGGGACCCATTCTCCTTGGGTGGTTGGGTAGTTAATTTGACATTTGTAAACATTTCAAACTGTAAAACTGGCACCACAAATTAAACAAATTATAATTCCAAAAAACTTTATAGACTAATTATAATTTCATTATGAATTTGTTACGCTGCCATATTATAACAGTATGATGGTATGGGCGGTATGAGAACGGTACCCACTCCAACAACTTATCACAAAAATAAAACCTATGAATGTTAGTAGCATGGTTTTTTCCCAATATGTACACTATATGGCCGAAGTTCGGTATGTGGGAACCCAGCCAATAGCTGGTTGGACATCACAAAGCTGAGGTTACCCAAAAATGCCTTCAGTTTTCTGGGAAGTATTTACAAAAGCATTTTCAAAACAGTTTGAAGTTTAATTAAATTTGAAGTCTATCAGGTCTGTGCAAATGTGTCTCCAATTACTCAATGGAGTGTTTGTGAGGTTGTTTACTGATTCTTTCACAAGAAGGCCTTAATTGCAGTCAACATTTCAAGTTTATTCTAAATGTGTACAACAGGATTATGTGTAGAGCTTTCAGCAGGACCTCACTTTGTGGAAATGGGACATGGCTATGTTGAAACTTAAATATCCCTTCCCTAATCTGTTTTTAATATGTTTCAGGTGAATAATAATTCTCAATTAAATGTTTCAATACTTCTTCTCATGCAAAAGTTTTCCCAGTTTCATTGTATCAAAAGAAAATTGTAAAAATATGCACCTACATTGTTGATGATCAAATTATTTTGGTATAAGCTACTGTTTGTGCTTTTGAACATTGTCATGTTAAGATATAAAATGTGAGCAGAATTTTGTCAATTTTACATTAAAATGGATTACTATATGTAGTTTCAATGTGAGGCATGTGTTTTAGAATCAAGCATGAGCATTGGGAAATGCGGTTAGAAATAAATAGTCCTTATAGCTCACTGTAGGCCTCTTGCTGAGGTTGAGAAGTTTACCATGGGCATGTTCTTAGTTAAGCCATGGAACTTTGTCCTACAACCAGTCATAACTTGATGTCTACACCTGATTTATAGCTATTTAATATTTGTTGGCTAAAGCATTCGTTCTTTGTTAATAGAAAATGTATATAGTGGGGAAATGAGGGATAATATGGACTGAAGGGCATGCTTGCTTAAGTTAAATAAATAGTGAACATATACTCAATTCTTTGAGCATTTAAAATTGTTTGATTTATGAATTCTGTTCATATGTTGGTTGGCACCATTCCATACTTTTATTTTATTAGCCCTTAACCCTCAGTTGCTTGCACTGTGTACTGTTAGTCGTTTTGGATAAAAGAGCAGAAAATGTAAAATATACTGTTGTGATGCCTACATGTTAGGACAGAGACAAAATAATGGTGAAAAATAAGTGTAGACTATAAGTTAAGTTGAAGGAAACATTGATTAAGTCTACCCAAAATAATTTTAATGTTCTTTAAAGTGTTTCACCATCTACAGTACATGGTATTCTTAAAATATTTAGGGAATCAGGAGAAATCTCAGTCCATGAATGGCAAGACAGAAATCACTGTTAAACTTGGATGACCTTTTGAGCCGTCAGATGGCATTTCATGAGAAACCATCATACCACTGTGAGAATAACAGAATCCGAGCATATGTGAAAGTAAGCATATCGGCCAGGCTGGGGTCTACATGTCCGTTGTACTGTAACAATTTGCTTATAACATTTGCTGTAACAATAACTGCTAATGTCATGTCAATTTGCAAAGGGGGTCTTATTTAATTTTTAGCATTTTTATTCTATTTACTTCACACAAGTTTTGTAAATTTAATTATTTATTATGCAGATACTTTAAAAACTAACTGGACATTTTCTTGAGGTTTTTTATCTACTCTAACCATCTCTTTCAATTACATAGCTTCCTCTTTCTTTGTGTTAAGAAAAGGAGGGGTGATTGGACTGCTGATATGGTTAAAACACATTCTCTCACCTTCCTTTTCTTCTTCCTTCTTAAAGTAACAGTTGATGTATGGCACCATTTATTTGCTTATCTTGGCTACGCAGAGAGCAATTTCCTTCTTGCACTCCCATAACACGAAATAGGTGGAGATGGGGAAGAGGGGGAAACTCATGTCTTCTATTAGGCCACCTCAGTAGCTTAGGTTACTTCTATTTAAGCCGTCCTAGATTTTTAGCACCTTTTCCAGTCTCAAGTTTACTTTAGCAGGATGATCGATTTTATCCTTCAGTGACCATATACTTTGTGTGCCAATTGCTGATGAAAATATTTCTGAAATGTCCCCTAGTAACCTAGAATGTTTGAATTCTTTTATTTCTCCCTCCCTAGATTTGTCTTATTCAACTGAAAATACATTTAATGATACTTGGTTAACCACACATCCTGTACATGCCTAAGTTCATTATTCTTTTTCAAATATACTGATTCCTTTGCAATTGTGGCAGCATTTATATGTGTCATATTAGTTCGTTAATGACAGCAGCATATATAATTTAATATGAAACCGATATGTGTAGAATTCTATCATTAAGAGAAACAAAATCACTCTTACTCTTATTTATTAGGATTTAATGTCATTTTATATTTATTCAGGAAGGTACATTTACTTACAGAATACACATAATCAGTTCAAGTTTATTAATAAACACTCTCCTACTAACCTAATTACATGTCTTTGGACTGTGGGGGGGAAACTGAAGCTCAGAGGGCAAACCCATACAGACACATAGAGAACATGCCAACTCCTCACAGAAAGGACTTCACCATGGAATCGAAACTTCTCGTTGTCGGGTGACTGCTACCCAGCGTGCCCCGATGAATTTTTTTTTAGTAATAGCACTGAAACCTGTAATTAAGTTAGCTTATTAACCTAAACTTGTTTGGGTCACAGGTATAATGTGCTTAAAGACTTCTTTAAACTTTGTTAATGATATAGAAATCAAAATTATTGGGTTTATTATAATAAAAGTTATTTGTGTCATCATGTGATTTTAATTGATTACGGAAATTGTAGCATCAGAGGTCTTGCTTATATACAGGGTCCCACTAAATCACTGAAAAGAGGTCTGCTGTGGGCTATACTGAGAAACCAGTAAGAATATGTTTAGTGGAAAATGGTTGATCTGACAGGCAGGCCCGAATCAGCCATACCTTTTACTGTGATGTCTGTCCCAAACACTGAGTGAGCAACCCCTGCATGGGCCTCACTGCACAGTGATTCATATAAATGGGATTTTCCTTAACCAGTTAGCCTGTTGTGTGCTAACACTTAATACTAGAGAGACGTTAGTCCCTGTATTTGATTCTCAGCAATTCATTAGCTAATAGCCAAATGTAGCCAGTTATAGCCCATCACTAAATGAAGCTAACAATAGTAGATAGCAAACAGGCTGACACATAATTAATACAATGGGTAGAATTCATATATTTTATTTATTTAAAGGTATCTAGACATTTACGCTTATATTATAGCATATGTCTTGGGGGGGGGGGGGGGAGATAAATATATTCTAAATTTGGAATTGGGACAGAAATCTTTATTAGCACTAGTATTTTACCACATTAAATACCACAGATAACAAGATGGGATTGTCACTTGTGGCCAGAGAGGTCATTTATATGTTTTTTAATGTAATTTGTTCATTTTCCAATCATTAGAAATTTGGCAAAGCCTGTGGTTTGATTGGTTACAGGCTGTATAACCAAAAAGACCGGCAGCTCAACAAAAGCAGCTCCCTCTACTGTAATTATAATCAAACCATGCGGTCACCAAGCTCAAGTGAATATTTTACCATACACTGGAGTGAGCCTGATATTAAACATGCCTTATTTTTATTTCTTTAATTCATTACATATTGTGAGCCATTGGGGGAAGTTGCAGTGGAAAAGTTATATAAAGGTCCTGTTATGCTTTTTACAAACCCCATTTCCAGAAAAGCTGGGACTCTAAAAATGCAATAAAAACTGAAATCTGTAATCATATGTATACGAACTCATGCCCAGTAAGGGCTTGCATTGCACTGACATGGTCCTGCTGAAATAGACTTGGAATTACTGGGGAAAGACATCAGGGTGTAGATAACAAGCAACATATGACCACATTTGTCTCTAGAGAATGCCAATATAAGCCTCTGCATTAATTGTACCTTCATATTTATGCAGATCGCCCATGTCATCACAGGACACTCATGATTGTCTTCTTAATGTCCATTTTTCTCAAAAACAAGCATTGAGTCATTTGACCACACAATACATTTGCACAATTTTATGGTTCAGGCCAAGAGTTCTTGCTGGAGTTTTCATTCCTATTTTTTCAGGTAGGCTTTAGGCTCTAAGATTCAAACAAACAGTAGACTCATGATAACCAGTGGTTGTTTAGATGTCTGAATGAAAATGTTCTTCAATGTGCTACACTGCTTGAACAGTAGGTTGTTGTTGGGGTGTAAAGTGTTCTGCATTCTACCATCAACTCAAATCTATCAAGAGAGCAGCCTAAGACATTCCAAAACAGTTTGATGGAAGACATTCAGGTTTTTGCAGGTCTACCAGCTCATTATTTTGACTTTAGCTTTGCTTTTCTACATCTCCTTGGTCTTGTAGTCATTGCCATTGATTGAGGAGGGTGGTAATTGTTTTGCAGGTGTGGTATTGGCATTGAATACGTCAATGGATTTGTGTTTAAAAAACAAACAATGAATTTGTTTGATAAAAATAAAATTCAGTTTTTAAAATTCATACAAGTATTTGAATTTTATTCCATTTGTTCTTTTAAGCTAGTTGGAATTTCAAGAGGGAAAAAAAACATTTTACTTGATTGTAGTAGCCGTCAAGAAAATTTCATGCTAACAAACAAAGCTTCCAGTTAGTAACCCAGATCCATTTGAAATATAATACAATAGTTAAGATGGTAACTAGTGCATGACCAATCAAGTGCAGTACAATACAGTGAATACAGGACAGAGTGAAGTTTTGCTTACTATGTCATAAAAGCAAGCATATTGAGACTAGTGGTTTGAAATGTCAAAATACCTCGTGCTATACCATCCATAGATGTGAGAGTAAAGGCATTCTGTCCTTTTACATCTGGAAAACGGCTGCCTTACAATAATAGCAGTTCTTAATATTTTTTGTGGTATTCATGTACCTATAAGTAAATAAATAAGAAAACCTAACATTAACTCTGCATTATTTTTATAAAATCTATCCTCATAAGGATCATAGTTTGGTGCTTTTCTGACAACACTAGACACAAAGTAAAGGTGGTGTTGCAGATGAAAGTAAAGGTTGATTAATCATTTATCCATTTCTGTGTGGAATTTGCTTGTTCACAGTCCACACTCTATTGATTTAAACACTCGATGTCAGGTCCACTTTCACAGCCTCAACAGCATGCATTTTAAATGATCACATTTTTAATTGGATGTGCATCAAACTCATGTTTTACAAGCATGCTAAAATCTCATTTTTCTCAATCTGTCAGCATCAAACTTCATTGCTTGCTTTTATTACCCCAGTGGTTTTATGTTGTGTTCATCTACAATTTGAAGAGCAGCTATTAAAGATGAGTGACATATTAAAAATTATTAAGCTTTGTGTTTCTAAATCAGAGTCAAGCTTTAAAATGGTGGAATAGTAGTTTCTATGTGTATAGTAGTTTTGAAATGCTCACACACACACAACCAGCCACCGTCTTAACAACCAATCAGTGTGGCTGATTTAGGAGTGGAGGTGGGAGATGAGGCTTAAAAACTGTAGCTGGTCATTTACTCAGCTCACTTTCTAGGGACAAGCAGTTTTGTTAAAGGTAAAACGGAGAAAAAAAAACTTCTGTGAGTTCTTTGGGCTTGGAGTTACCTGGGGTGAACCATCACACAGCGCAAATATATATTGTGCTCAGACAAATCAGTATTTTTTTAAGAAATGGACACTGTGTGCTTCAGACCAAAGACAAAAAGGTCCAGTCTATAATCAGAAACGTCAAAAGCCAGGGTCTTTCATGGTATGGGATTGTATCAGGGCCCTTGGCAAAGAGGTTTTAGACCAACACAAAAAAAAAAAACTAACTGCCCGGTCTTTGTAGTGGGTGCAGCATAAGAATGTTATGGTCATTCCTTCCAAAAGAGAACGTGTGGTGAATTTAGAAACAAAAAGTGCAACTAGTCCTAAGTCCTATGACGTGTTTGCAGGAAGAATTGGACAAAATAACAGAGAAAAAATGCTCGGTATCCTTGGTATTTAAAATGTCTTTGAACAATTGTGAAAAGAAATGGCAAAATTACAAATGGATAAATGCTTTACTGTCCCAACTTCTTATTTTCTATTTTGTGTTTGCACTCGCATACGGAGCGCATACCTATTTGCCATAGGACACACCTTATGTTATTTACATTTAAAATGATTTTTTCTTTAATTCTTTCTAGGGTGTTTAGGGGCAGGATTTTTGTTTAAATGCATCTCCTACTGTAATGCTTAGTGACATTTGGCATGACTTTTAATGCATTTTTGAAGCCTGTTAATGTGTCCCTTCCTCCCCATGTTTGTCTTCTCACAGACAGACTCAGTTGATTTAACGCTGACAGACACCAGTCTAAGATTTGGAGTGATAAGTTTGTGAAAGTGTTCTCAGAAAGCTGTTTCCGACCACAAAATAGCCAAAACATTTGCTCAACCTCCATGCACCCTGAAATGTGCACCAGTCTGACATACACTTACAGCCTTTTCAAATATGCCATGTCTGGACCGGAAAATATTCTTCACTTTCATTTAATTCTTGACCAAATAAAGTGAATATTTCATAATGTGTTTCATTTTATCTCCTGTGTTTTTTTTCAACATATAAAGGCTTTGGATGAGTCATATAACTTCCAAAGCAGCATGGTGTGGCAGCCTTTCTACATATTCTTTCTACATTGTGTTACTTTTACTTTCTGTGCCTATATGTCTTTCTCCCCAGGAGATAGTAAAAATGACCAAACTGATTTTTGGGGTTACATTCCACTCAGTTTAATATTGGGGCAAAACAGTAAAATATAGTGCATAGGTAAAATTGCAGTATAACTGTAAATGAGCAGAAGAGCTACAATCTCTTAACCAACTATATAAACTGCTATAAAATGCTCCGAAGCAAATTTTTGAATTCCCAAACTATTTATAGATAACCCTGATATTACAAATAAATAATCAAATGTCTAAAATGATTGGTTTGCTTATAAGTAAAATTCTTTGTGCTGTGCTCCTCATTATTATGCTGTTTATTATCTCTCCACTCATGGTTATTATTTAAGGCATTCCTTAGCATTTCTCAGATAGTGATTCTGGTTCGAGTTACTGGAACAAGGCAGACTGAACAGATCTTTTCTACATTTTCATTTCAAAACGCTTTTGTTGTTTTTATTCTGAAACTTTTACTCTGTCTTTCTTTCCATTGTAAGAGCATGGCTTGCCTATAGAGTTTGATAGGGAATGGTTTTTGACATGCAAAAATGTTTAAACCCTGCAAATGATGGCATTTGATTTCTACTGTAATTAACATTCCTTTGGCTTTTCCAATCTGAGTTCTGCGTATCTAATATCTATAATGCAATCCAAAATTGGCTTACTGGCTTGCTTCTGTAAACTGCCCATGGGTTGAATTCTTAATCTTGGCACATTCGTTGTACAGTTGCACACTAACTTACAACATATGCGTTTTCTTTCTCCAGCAGAGTGTTTTAATGAACATTTCACCTTCATATCTGCTTTATGTTCTGGTTTGCAGTGAAACTGGATCCTGTTCTGGGAAGACAGGACATTGAACACCAGTCCACTTAAGGGGTCATAATAATAAAAAACAGGCCTTGAGTGTACAAAATAAAAATAAGCAATCAAATCGTAGATCCTCTTCGAGGTAGATTAAGTACAAACAATTTAAAAAGCCTCCCAAGGCCATGAGTCCAAAAACCCCATGACTGACATTGGACTCAGCAAGTATTGCATTGCACTTACACAGGAGTTGGCACAGGATGTTACCTGTTCAGTCAAATGACAGTGTGTAGAAACTGGCACTAACCAATTGGAAAAAAAATAAATTTTTTCGTATTGTAGCAAAAAGCTGAAGCTGGTTAAATGAGTAGCACACCGCAACATGGGCAATGGGTTTATCATTGTCCTCGTCACACGGAAGGCCGGGGTTCGATTCCCCAATGGACATACAGCATTGCTTTAGCTCAGCCGTGGCCTGGTGTAGAGAACTGCTTGTTTTTAGAAGCTTGCTTGGAGTCCCAGGGTCGACAGGTCATGACTGAAGTGCCCTTGAGCACGGCACCCAACCATTGCTGCCATTGCTAGGGCTGCCCACCGCACATTGGCATGTGTGCTCAATGCCCCCTAGTGTTCACTAGTGTGTAAATGTGTGTCACTGCACGGATTGGGTTGAAAGGACAAATTCCACTGCTCAGTGGTGAGTATTCTAAATTCTAAAAAAATTTTAAAAAAAATAAAAAAATCTTAATCATTACCTCAAGTCTTTGTACCATGTTTATTTTCTTTTGGGTGCAGTACACATATTCACATGAAATGTTGAATATAAGCATGAGCGTGGTAGTGGAACAAATATTACCTGAACAGACAAGTTACTTGTGTCATTTTTGGTGCTTTTAGAACAGCTTAAATTTTCTCCATTATTCAGATTTTATTATTATTCACAGTTACTTAGGCACTTAAGTAATTTGCTTCTGATGTGTTGTGCTTTCTAAGAGGTTTGTTGCAATCATGTTGACAAAAAAAGGGCCGTCACAAAAGCTGAGATCATTTAATTGCATTCAAAGAGCATTTTGTATAAGGACATTTCCAAGACCTTCAACATTCATAAACCATTGAGAATATTGTTCCAAACAAATTAGTTCAGAATATCAAACAACCCTCGCTGGCCATGAGAGAAAACCCTAAATTTCATCCAGATGCTTTAGCACTCACATTGAGACACTCGAAAATACCTGTGCCACTGCATAAATCATTGGCAGTCATGAGAACACTTAAGAGCCAAAGATTTCATGGCTGGACTCCACGACTCACACCATTATTGAACAAAAGCCACAGCAAGGGTCAAATAGAGTAAGATAGATGAATGGTATGGTATGATTTTCAAACCTTAAGTAAACGTTAAATATTCCATATGCTATACATGGATATATAGAGAGGATAGGTGTGTATTTTAGACAATATTTTTATGTTTAATGTGCTTTTCATTGTTTTCTTGAGAAATGAAATATCATTCTCATTCATCACGTTTAATGGTTTCATAGTTCAGGGGTACAAGTTATTCTCCCAGCACATGGTGAACAATCTGCACAACATTTAATATTACATGAAATGTTGTAAATTTCTGTCCAGTGGGCTGTTTTTATATAGCCAAAGCAAATAATAAAACTCAATCTAAAACCATTGAATAAATCTTTTAGTCTATAAAGAAAGGCTTGCTTTCACTTACTCTTTTGGTTTTTCAATATATTGCAAAAACAGCAAATGACATGCGTTTAAAGCATGTGTCCTTTATTTTGTTATGCCAATGACCTACTGATGTGGTTAGGGGTAGTGGGTACAGAGAACATGTCTACACTCTTAAGTCATAAAAGTCAAACAGTGTAAATCACACCGAGTAACACGGGTTAAACAGAGTATAGAGGTTTTGAATTGTTGTCATGTTTTGAGCTGGCAACTTTAGACTCTCTGTGAGTTGTAAAATAAAAATTCTTGAGCGTCAGCCAAACATGTTTCCTTTTGCAAACATGCCTCTCTGTTGCTGATACATTTACTGCCCCCTCCCTCCTGCCATCCCCAACCTCATCATCATTTGTATTGTAAGAGGCTTTGTATTACAACAGGATTCCTGTTCCATATCGAACTGGTTCTGCAACTTTCATCCGTAGCAGTTTCATATTCCTTAATTGCTAAAAAACACAGTTATATAAGTAATTTGCTGCTTGTATTGATGTTTTATGGGCCATGGTCAAACTAATTTTAGTTAAAATGGCTTATCGTTCAACTCAATCTTCTAATTAAGCTTAAAATTAAGTACTAGATGCCAAACCATCTGTCATTTTGTTAAACTGTTTGTTCACATACTTTAAAATGCAATTGAATGTCATTTGTAGCATACTTATGACAAATCCTGTTAAGCTCAAGCTCTGAGCACTAGATGTAATAATGTAAGCAATACATTGTCCCCATAAACTTATAAAACTAAACCAAGTAATTTTATTTCTTTTTTGTAAGCCATCGGGCATACATATAGACTGTTAGCTATACAGGTTACAATTTACAAAAAGATACAAATTATTGAAATGAAATATTGCAAATTGTAAATTATTAAAAGGTATGTTTAAACACCTGAACAGATTTTTTGCTCAACTACAATCTGCAAGCTTTTACTTTTTTGTGTCTTCCTCCTATAGGTCAATCATTCTTGGCTTGTAGACATGAGGAACACACACCACATGAAACAGGAGGTGTTATCCTATTTGAGGGTGTGACTTTGTTTTGACAGCATGTGAAAGCTAGCAATGGAGAGAGAAAGGGTGGGCAGTTACAGAAGGTACATCTGTATAAACAGCACTCATTAAACTTATTAATACCCTAACATATTAATCAAGCAATTCTCTTACGCCTTGCAAAATATATAGTCCATCAATAGAGAAATCTTATCCTTACTAACCATGTATTTCCGGACTGTATCCTGCCACCTCCTTACCTTAAGAGAAAAAATCTGGTTGCAATTTATCATTGTATAAACACACTGTCAGACAAGAACTTTGTTTTTTTTATTCCCTGAAATTGGGGAAAGAAAGTTTGGTCTTTTTTTCTTTGTTCAGGAATGTCTGCAATGCTTCCCAAGAATCCCATCTTGTTGACTTGGGTGTAGGATGAAAGGTCTAACTTCTCTGTTCTCCCTGTAGATCTTAAATGTAATAAGATGGCCACATCATGATCACATATGCAGGGCCTAAGATAGATTATGTGCCTGGATGCTTATGTTATTTGGTCTTGTTATGCAAAATCTATAAAGCTTGAGGAGGAGTACAGTCTAGGTATAGGGACAGTTTCCCCAGGATATAAATCAACAAATCTTTGCTTAGGGCATCCAGGTTCAATCTCTGGTTTGAATGCAGTATTTGACACAAGGGCAGAACATCTTGTCATAATTATTGTTGGTAAAGCAGTGGCTATCATATCAACCCAACTGGGTTGAGAATGGGTCACGTAAATAAGATATACAAATTTCATTTAAAGGCCCTTTAAGGCCAAGTGGGCAAAAGCTAGTCATCAGAAAAAACACAGAAGTACAGAAAGTGCAGAAATCATCACCTTGCTGGGGTTATTGGGAGGGATAATAATACAATGATTTACTTAATGAGTAACATTATTAGTCCGCTGTAGAAAACAATACTCCACTAAAACTGGGCAGTTGAGCAGTATTTGTGCAATCTCTACTGAAATGAAACAATGACACCTTATTCATTTAAAGAAAGGATGCCTATCTACAGTCCTAAAAGTATACAACACCACATACATACTTGACCTGGTCTGCTTTTTAACAACAAAGTTAGTCTACAAAGAAAGTATTAAATTAAGCTAATCAGAAGCAGAACATTTTGACAGTGGACCTTCAAGACTGAAATTGATTGAAATCCTCAGTCCCAAAACTCAGTGAAAGCGAAAGGCAATATTACAATATAGTAATTGATTTACTGTCTCAACTTTTTTAATGCCTTAAATGAACAAAATGGATATATTTTAACAACGTATTAAATATATTGTGCTCACTGTAATAAAATAAAAGTTACTATAATCACTGCATTGTTAAAAACAATGTTGCAGAAATCCAGGTAGTTCCAAAAGGTAAGCCACCAAGTAGCTGTACACAAGTTCTCCTTCAATAGACATAAGGTATTGTAACCCCTTATTTAGCAGATAATAATATCGAAAGCAACTTCCAATTATGACTGAATACACTTCAAGCTAATGTGGGTTAAGGTACCTGTTCAGGGGCTAAAAAGTGTCAACTAGGAACATTGAACCAGTGATATTACCAGTTTTCGACTGCTCCCATTAGGTGTCACCACATTGGATTGTGATCCACATTATTCATTGGCATAGTTTTTATCCCGGATGCCCTTCCTGATGTGACTCTCATATTTATCTGGGGTTGGGACCGGCATTACAATGCGCTGATTTGTGCAACCTAGTGGCTTGGGTGGCACCCAGCCGACCGGCAATGCTGATATTCAAACCAGGCAGTTCAGACTCTCGATACTGGTGTGACCTTATAATTATAGTTCCTTAACTGCTGAGCTACTACCATTTATTAGTATGTAGTATTAGAATTTTATTAGTATTTAACACATGCTTACAATTATTACACCTGTGACATTCAATTCACGCAACCTGCCAGTGGTGGTGCTTGAACCACAGACCATTTAAAGACTTGTCCAGTACCTTAACTGCTGAGCTACCATTATGTATTTCTGACAAATAAGTCATATTTTTATTGTGTATCATCTTAAAGAAGAATTTGAAATGTTAGAAATGTTGTAGTAGCTTAGTGTTCTAGTTTATAAACATGATGGTAATGTGATATCACAAACATTCTCCCCTGACTCATAACTGTTACTATAGTTCATTTCTTTCACTGTAAACTAGAATTGACTTCAAATTCAATTCACAAATACATGTGTCACATATGACCTTGCAGCTGGCCGTGGATCATTAAACACACAGTTCTTGTTCTGTAAGATATGATTGCTGCTTTTGATAAAGTATGTTGAATCTCCTGGTTTCAAAAATATCTCATAAGCATTTTGTCTTACCAAAACTATTCAAGTCAGATTGGTCACCCATTTCTGTGGGTACAAACATAAGTCATAAATTAGATAAGAATATGATAGAACAGTAATAGCTGGATATCTAATAGCATTTTAACATTTAACACAGATTTGTAGCACTTACATGAGAGCAAGTATTACACTTAATGTCAATTTATTACACGACGAGCGTAAAAATAACCAGGGGTAGGAACACAGAACCCGGTTGTGTATTAACAATAGTCTGAATAAAGTGCTGTGTTGTGCTTTTGATTCTGAGCAGTTCAGAACAGTCTCTGCACTAAGAAGTCTTGTTGTAGAGCCTAATTTCAGTGGATACAAAAAGTTCTCACATGGTACTCGTTAACACAGCACATATGCATCAGTCAGCCACTGAATGTGCTTTACTGTTTTCAGTGTAATATGTGTAATATGCAGGGGATGTGAAGTAGTGTCAAAGATGGCTTGCAGCTTGTTGAGAACACAGCAGCAGGTCAATAGGCAATAAAGTGCCTTTGGTTTCCTTTTCTTTGGGACAGAAAGGTCCTGCTGCTTTGCTCTGCTTGAGTTTATTTCTCCTTCACTTGTTCTTCTTACAAACAGTGGGTGCTTATGGTCACAGGTTAAAGTTGAGGCTGTGGATGGCCAATAGAGATGTTGTATAAGCATGTTCATCTGTGTAGGCGATCAAGGCAATGGAGATGGAGAGAGGTCTTGTCACCACACAAAGAATTGGCTCACCTCATTTGCCTTTCAGTGCTTAATCTTGGCTGATGTACAACATACCTGAATGAAGCCTGGAATCTTTAGTAAGCCTTTCCACTCATTATGAGGGCTATTCTCTTAAGTTTCCTTGATCATGTTGTAATATCCCTCATCCATTTTGTGTAACCCCTCACAGTACCATCTTCATTCATGTATAATTCTCAAAATGCTCTTTTTCTGGTTAGCAGGAACTTAAAGTCACAGGTGGTCCAAAGTTTGTTGGTGAAAATGCATTAAACTTGGGGGGTACAAGAGAGTCCCTACAATAGTTGATGTAGTGTGTAATACACAATGTTATCACCAAAAAGCTGCCATTGTGTGGTTCAACGTGGACATCCTGTTGTTTAGCATCCAAACAATATTGAGATATTAGTTATGGATTAGTTATATTATAGTTATGAATTTTGGCTCCCTTCAACAAAGCATCTTTCCCATATTTCCACATTTTTTTTTACATTTGTGGTGACCTGCTCCACCTTTGGCTTGCAAAAGAATATTAAACCATTATCTCATGTGTACTCCGTTGAGGACTTCACAGCATTCATGTGCCCACTGGCTGGCACTTAAAAAGTGTGTTTGTACTGTTCATTGGTGAATCTAATCTCTTTACCTCTTCTTGATAAGTGTTGGAACTCAATGGTGTATCTAGTAGTCATTGTACTTTATTCATTATTTTTTTACTGTTCTCTTATTCAGTATAATTCCTTTCTCAACGTATTCCACCAAGCATTGTACACAGTGCTCTAAATAATGCTTTATAATAGTCATTAGAGCTAAAGACACTGCTCTAATATACAGTATTAGTTTAATCTGCTCTGGCTGATCACTTTATAAAAGTTAATGTTGTTGTAAATGTTGATGCTATCAATAATAGGGTTGTATCTGGTGCTTTATCAGCTTTGTTACACACACAAGACAACGGGAACACATCGCTACAACACTCAAACATCTAAACTGGATTCCTGTTCATTTCCAAATATAAAATCAAATACTTCTGGTTTTAAATTCCCTATAAGGCCGGGTCCCAGCAAATTCCTCCAGTACACTCTCTAAGCCTCCTGGTGGTCTTTTTTCTATGGTTTAAACTAACAAAGACAGTTTTCAATCCCCAGATAAAAACTCTAATCAAAGCCTATCTTTTTAGCATCATCTGCTCATTTAAGTAGTTTATGTATTAATTTATACTATTTACATATTTACTTGCAACATATGCACATAAGCTTTTTTCTCACACAAATTTTCTCCTTTTAATTATTTTCATTAGGCATTTTGTCACTATAGCATTTTGTATTCAGGGATGAATAACTGAAGGAACAGTGCAAGTAAAAGGAATACAGTGAACCCCGGCAAATTCATGGTTCAGGGTTGAGATTTCTTACCACTAATATCCACCGCATTTTAAAAATGATTTTATGTCAATATATACATTTTCATGCATTTTAATGATTATTTGGAACAATATAATTTACTAATTTTGTAACATAAACACAAAGAAAACACGCTTGCATGAATCAGAGTGCGTACCTATACCCTCCAAAGGTGTTGGAACAATCCCTTTAATGTATCCATAGATTAAAAAATATTTGGGTTTTACATTAAAAGGTGCAAAGGAGGAAAAATCAACATTTCCAGATATTTACATCTGGATCTAATACACAGTTCAGAAGATAGCACCTTTTGTCTAAACTCACCCATTTTACTTGTGAGTAAGTATTGGAACAAATAAACTTGCAATAGATTAAAGTAAGACATAATATTTAGTTGCAAACCCTTTGCTTGTAATAACTGCATCAAGCCTTTGACCCACTGACATCGCTAAACTTTTGCTTTCTTCTTATGTGATGATCTTCCAGGCTTTCACTGCAGCATCTTTCATTTGGTGTTTGTTTTAGGGAGTTACTCCTCTTTGGGAGGTAACATGCATGTCCTTTATTTCGAGTCCTCTATTTCGATTTCCTGGTGGTTAGACACCTGGGCTTGTGATCAGAACGTTACTGGTTAGCGTCCCAGAGCCAACAGGTCACTTCTTAAGTACCCTTAAGCAAGGCACCCAACCTCTAACTGGACACCGTGACTAGAATACAATTTTTTATTATTATTATTATGAATTTGATTATTATTATCCCGCCTCCACCCCTTAATCAGCCACGCTGATTGGTTGTTAAGACAGCTGCCATAATTGCTGTGATCTGTTCCCTTCTTTTCAGCCAAAGCTGCATGTGGAACAACAGTCTATTCACTGATTCTTAGTGTTTAAACTATAAAATAGGCATTTATTGTTTGTTTGTTTTTTTTACAGCGACCAAAATTTGTAGTTTGCAATGATTTGTGGGTGCTCTTGGAACGTAACCCCTACTAAAGTTTACTGTACTGTGACTCTACAAAACCAAACATATAAAATAAAATAGTTTAACTACTGGTGAATTACCTGAGTTTAAAGAATACAAACAGACTTTGTAGAAAAAAACAAAGTCTTCACTGTTCTCCCTTGCACACACCCGTTTCGCATATTTGTTGTATTCGAAACTAGTGGATAGTTTAGGCCTGTTGATCAAATAGTTAACATCTAATCAGATCTCACTATAAAGGTAATGGGCTCTCTTGCAGAGAAAGCTGAGTTGAGTCTTTCATTAATTTTGGTCTAGTATGATATGGTCAGTGCCACTGGAAAATGTCCAAATTGAGCTTTCACGCTGGATTGGAGTGCTTTCATAAAGTTTCTAAAAAGATTGGCCAAGTAAAGATGGGCAAGAACCTCAGATTGGGTGTTTCAATATGGTCATTGTTGCTGAGTTCCCTGGCAGAAATGTAAGGATTTTCAGTGCTGGATTTTGAATTCACAAAACGTGTCTTTGTAGCAAATTCTACTACTTTTATTTGAGGAATACAAATACACTTGGACACATGCACAACATGATCAAAAGTAAGTCATTGCATCTGTATGTGCTTATGACATGTTGCTACAAAACCATGGACAGTTTTTATAACCATTATTATTGGCTGCTATTATGGCATTTTTCAGTTGCAACAACACCTTATACTCATCTAGAAAATATGTTCATGATCGAAAATATAGAACCAAAGCTATGAAACTTTAGAATATCAAGGTTACAATTCTTCTTGAGGCTTTTTGGGTGGAGTTAAGAGCAGAGCTTTTTGCATGACATTTATGTTCTTCCATGTTCAGTTGTATTCTGTACATTATTATTATTATTAATAATAATAATAATAATGTATGTATTTATTTAATTAATTAATTAATTTGCTCACACTATTTATATTTGATTTCCCTAAAATACCCAATATTCAATATTTTATTTACCATGTGAGTTACAGAGCAGCATCAGAGCTTACACACACACTAGCTTACCAAAATACAACACAG
>JAYDZG010000015.1:18530718-18551311 GCA_034509265.1 Microcambeva bendego | reverse complement strand
ACATAACAATATTACAATATAATATAAGAGTATGAGTATGTGTATACTAGTGTGTATAAACTCTTAAAATTACTGAAGTTTAATAAACACAAATTTCATTGTAAATTAGTTTTACAGAATATACACACTTATGCTATATTGTACCTCACCTTTTAGAACCTACTTTTTTGCACTACATTTTTTACAAAAGGGATCTATACAACATATAAGCATGCCCCAAGACAAACATTTTATTTCATTGTTAAAGTTGATGTATTATGTTAACAGGCCTTCTATACTAAGCATATCAACCGAGAGTAGAGTGGAAATCTGAACATAAAAAGTGAAAGAAGCCACATAGAAGATTACAAATGTAATACAAAAAAAGTTTTACAGATGTTTATAACAATAAGTTTAACCTATTTAACCATTTTAACCAATTTGTGGCAAGAAAGCAATCGATCTTTCATGATCACTTGCTATTATTTCAATGGAATTTGATTACAAACATTGCTGCAAAATTGCATCCTTTATTAATCGAGCTCAGATGAGCCAGTCGGGAGGAGTTAATAAATCTTCCCATAGTATAAAAATATCACTTGTATTTGTGGTTATAAATCACATTTTTAAATTAAGCATGAAACCATTTTCAGTCAATAAGGCTTGCTCAAATACAAGAAAACGCAGAGTCCCGAAGTGCTGGGCTTCTTGGGGGTGATTCTAATAAAACTTGGTGGATCCAGCAGGGACGAGAGAAAGCAGCTGAGGTAAAGCCTCTCGAACTGCTGATAGCCAATTACCTTCATACCTTAAGTACAGCCATGTTAGGTGTGAGCCATCAGCCTTAATGAGCTGCAATCTAATTAAGCTCAGGTGAAGGAACACATTCTGTAATGTAAAGTTCACGCAGCTCACGAGCAGCCATAGGCGCCTATAAAAAAGCGGCCTTGCTCCATGAACCGACACGGTGCTCATCGGATAAGGTCGGGATCACAACAGATAAAAGCCAGCTATGCCGAGCTATGCTCATCGGCCAGAGTGGGATCCTAACATAACATTTAGCAGATGATTTTTCCAAAGTGACACAATTGTGACTGTACACAATATCAGCAATTGAGGGTTAAGAACCTTGCTCATGGTCCCAACGGTGGCTAATTTGGAAATTTTGGTCTAGAACCGGTAGAATCCTCAAACCATGAAACCGCAAGTGGCGTAACCAAAGTTTTCTATATATTTAATGCTTAGTGACACACACACAAAGAGTAATCAAAATGCAAAAAGTTGCTACCCCTGCATGTTGTTTTGTAAGTATATATGCTAGTTATTATATAGTGATTTTAGATGATTAATAATTACTGAATTCTTACTTCCCAAATTGCGGTGTGTTGCGTAATTATTTTCATTTTATACTGTTACATGATTACTTTTAAATATTCTTTAACATTAAATGGTAATATTTATACATCAGCCTGTTAAACACGTATTATTAAAAAAAAAAAAAGTTGCTTTTAAAAGTACTATGGTGAGTCATTGTTTTTTTTATGTGATTCCATAGCTAATACGCCATGATTTTATTATTCATACTGTAACTATAATCCCCGTCATCTGACTGTTTCTGAATTGTTTCTCTTTTCGGCCAAAGGTATTGTGTTCCAAAATTTCTATTGGGATTAATTTTCCCCAGACACAAAGAAAAGCATTTTCTCTGTCTTTTCTCTTAGTTTGCTCTTTTATTAATGTGTAATAATTAACCCCAGGGAATAATAACCAGCACTGACCTGCTGCCCAAAAATTAGTCTTATTCCCAGTTAGCCAGAACCCAACAGCTCTACTAATTACAAGAAAAAATATTTCACTGAGAAATAGATCAATTTCACTGCATACCAGACATTTCATTGTAAGATTACTAAGGTCCAAAGATGTCTGGATAAGATATCTCATTAAAAGTGGGAGAGCAGAACAATCTGGACCTCAAAGCAACAACAATTATAAATTGAGTGTACTGTAAAATAGATTCTTAGGTTCTTCTTAGGTCTACTACACTAGATTTTCAGTTCAATAGACTATATTTCAATTCAGTTTATTCCATCCAACAAACCTCTAAAATTTACTGGTGGTTTTCTACATCTCATGGTTTGATATTTTGTGGTATTTAGTTGCCTCTAACAGTATAATTGTGACCATTATTAGAGGGATACGGGTCCACCCTGACTACATTAACAAGCATAGTGGGCCCTTTTTTCAAACACATAAAGGCACAGACAAAATCTTTGAGTCAGCTATGGGTGGGGTGTCACCTTATGCAGGTGGTACAGCTTATTTTTGGCTCCCAGCAGACGTCTAAAGGAAAAACAGGCTTCATGATGCAATGGTGTAGCATACAGATTTGTGATTACTGTTTATTTTTTTGTACTTTGCTGGTGGAATGGTAATAAGGGAGGGTGAATGTTATTACCAGATGGGTTTTTCCAAGAAGTGTTTCACCCTATAAAGTTTGGGTGGAGAGGGTGATGTAGGCAAAGCTCTTATGAGGTACTGAATAGAATCTAGTGGCAGCTTGCCTCCATTTTTATTTTTTCACATCCCTTAGATGTGTATCACCTGAGTGTAAATTGCAAAATAAATGCATACTCCCAGTTAATGTATGACCTCTATTGATGACATCACTAGATTATAGTGATTTAACCTGTCCACTTCTTTCTATGAATTGCCTGTTAATGTTTTATTTTAAGAAAGCATACAGTAAAAACAAATGTGTCAGGAGTAGCACAGCAATGACAAGTTATATTAGTAATTATGTTCTCCTTATTCTCCATCTATATTATATTTTCAAAAAATATTTCTGAATTCAGTTGTTCACATAATTTTAACAAAAGCAGTATACAGAATTAAACAAAAAATGTGGATCTACTTAGTTTACAGGTAATTTGTGTAGGATCGTTTAGGTCACACAAATTATGTAATGAAATAAAAATAGCACAGAAAAATCAGTGCTTAAAACTGTTAGTAGTAATGGTCATCAAAGCCTCTAACTCATTTAGGAAAAAAGACCGGGATGTGTTCCTCGGCAAGTGATTCACACTGGCAAAATGCAAAGACAGTTGAACCTTTCAGCATCCAGTGATGCCGGCTAGCTGTATCGAGCTGCTATTTATGCCACCAAAATCAAATGCTATTTTTATAAAAAATACAGGAAAAAGCTTGTGTGGTCTACCTTGTGAAATTGTTTCTTCATGTGTCATTGAATGTATTCACCATGCTCAATGTAAATAAACCTAGAGCCCTAGAGCAATGTATATTAGTTTCTCACATGTTATGTTGCTTCCCATTTTTTCTTTGTTAAGAAGAATGGTTGTGGTCTAGAACAACTATGGGGCATTTCTGTATTTACTATACTGGACCTTAGGAGTGCATATTATGCTAGGAAAAAGGAAGGCGATGAGTGAAAAATTGCGTTTAACTTGAGTTTCAATTTGAGCACCTAGTTATGCCTTTGTTGTTTAATGTTCAGCCTTCTTTAATATGTACTTAGACATGCTGGGCTGTCTGGGATAGTTTACGTGACATTCTCATACACCCTTCGGATTTATCTATACACATATATGAAAAGGTTTGTTCTGGTTTGACCAGATAATTTGAAAACCAGTTATATGTTAATTGAAAGAGCTGTGAGTTTTCTTTTCTTTTATTTATATTTGTTCATCGTTCAGATTCTTAACAGACCAGTCCCCTGGTCTCTGTTTAGGAATGGTTACATTTTATTGGCAATTAATTGCACATCATTGTAATGATGAAGAATGCCGATGTGTTCAAGCTTTCCAAGGCTGATTAATCTTACCAACAGCCCCTGTGATGCACCATCCTGATCTTACTCAACAATGGGAGTGGGAGCTTACATAGTCTTGTCTCAACAGGTAGCAAAGGCTACCCCAATAGTATTGTGCTTTTACATAGTAACACTGGTGGAAATAAACCATAATAGGGCACAGGTTGTTGTTGGCAATCACATTATGGTTTCATTAGTGTTTGCTAGTCATCACTGCCTACAATGACTTGGAGTTTGTGGTCAGCGACACATCTACATCCATCTTTGGTGTTTCTTGTTTTTCTCACTTTTCCAATCCACAATGACTTATCACCTTTAGTTCAGATATGGGAGCACTGTCTAATTGAGAGTGGAGAACATACTACCATCTTTGGTAATTCCTGCTCCCTTTATATAAGAGATTAATTAAACATTGTCCATCAAATACAACTCATGTCCCAGCCTCCTGCAGAGACTGACTAACACAGTGCATATATTCTATCATCTAGCATTTCAGGGGAGACTCAAACTCTCTAATTGTTTGTTAAACAATATTGGTAGACATGGTGATTAATTACAGTTCTCACTGTTATTCATAGGTTCTCCGAGGGGTCCCTTCATGACCCTGAACAATAAACTTGAAACTGCAGAATTTGTTTTCATTACTTTGAGATTTCATGTCTGATGGCCAGCATGAAAGGATGAATCATTTTAATGTTAATGTTTTATTGACACAACAACCACATTAATTGGGCTAGATACTTATAAAGGATAGAGACAGCCCAAAACTCACTTACCACTAGTCTGACTCCCTTTCAATGTTTTTAGGTTGTTTTAGGTTATCCACTCCCTCTGAGACAAAGTTTGGTTGAACTGGTTCTTGAGCTGTGCTTGAAATACATGATATCACATATTTAAATGTGAATAGTTTTAAGTTGTTTGTATATTAAAGTGATGTTACAAAGAACCTAAATAATGTCAGGCACTTAAAGCTGGCAATGTACCTTTACTTGACATCAAAAATCTATCCCAAATTATCATATTTGTCGGTCTCCTATTTTTTGCATGCTTGTCTGTTTAATATTTAAGAATCAATAATATTAGATAAAGATAACAAAAGTTAAAACAAAATACTTTAAAATAATGATATAACCAGTGAACCAAATTCAACTGACAATTCAGTTCAATTTCACTATTCAGACTATTGTCAGTCCTATTTATCTAAACTACACTTAAATATAATCTGTCTGGCAATGTAAAGAAGGGTAGAAGGTAAGTTCACCAATAGATGTGGAACACCAGTCACCAGAAGCCAAAATAATGGAAACAAAAAAACTGAGAAGGTAGATAAAAGTGATAGAACAGAACATTTATATTTTCAGCAGATGCCTTTATCCAAGGGTAAACTTGTTATCGCAATATTACAGGATGCGCCAGCCAATGGTGACATCCATTTCTAGGAAAAAGAGAAAAGATCAGAAACCTTAAATGCAACCCAAAAAGGGAGACCACGCTACATCTGGGGCAATACACTCTCCCAGGCAATTTCTGTCTCAACCACTTTCCACTGAAAAGATAAAGTATACTGACATTCCACAAAAGCAGAAACCCAGACCAGACCAAGTCCATCATCATGGCTCTAGAAACAAGCAGGTTTGCCATGATATATTATGCACTTGCATACTGCCACACCAGTGCATATTAATGATCAGTGAGGCACATGTTACTTGTCAGTTACGAGAAACATGCTCATCAGTCATCTGTGCTTCCATGCCCCATGTGCAAGCCAAATCGTGAAAGGAAACATGACATGATTCCTTAACTGGCCCATGCTGCAGAGCTAAACCCACTTAAATCTGTGTTTAACAGTTTAATCTTTTAGACATCTTGATTATTACATAACATTTTTAAACAAAAGCTCACAATTTGCTACCTAAGACAAAGCTTATAGAAATTGTGAAGCTAACATGGAAACCTGGCAGTCAGAAATGCTTTAGCCCTTACAATCCTCCAGATGTAAGAGTTACACATGAGGATGTAAACAATGCAGCTTGTGTAGCAGCTACAGTTATGTGATTGCTATAAGGTTGGCCTTATAGGTCTGGATAAATTACAGCTGGAATTGTTTCATACAACAGAAGCATTACTACATGCAGCACAATGACACAGCAGTTAGTGTTGACACCAGTCCCATCACTGTCTGCAAGGATTTTCCCATGTATGTGTTGGCTATCAATAGGAAATCTGCTTTTCTCCCACCTTCTAAATACATTTTTTAGCTTGCCTAAATTACCCGTTGATTTTATGAAGTGAAAGTGTAAGTTATTGCTCAGTGTTAGGTTGGCACTGGACAAACTGCAACACTAAGTCAAATAAAATAAATGAATTTATTGTTGAATTACTTAGTGAAGAAATAGATAAATGTTACATGTATATGGATGGGGAAAAAACAGAAACAAGTTGTTAGCATTGATTTAAAATTTATTTGAGTCAAGCTTATCACAGTGATTACTGAGCAACAGCTGTCTTAACAACTAATCAGTGCTGCTGATTCAGGGGCAGAGGCGGGAGTTAAGGCTTGGAAACTGCAGCAGTTCATTTATTTGAAAGCTCACTTTCGTTTTTAGGGACACTTGAAATAGTTGTGATTGTTATTGAGAGGCATTGGAACTGTGTGTTGTTGGAACGTCCCCGGCTCTCAATCTCCGTGCTCATCCAAACAGATTCTTCTGTTTAAACACTTTAGAGATCTATATTCCATTACATAATTACACCATTTACCCTAGGCCTGTATCACTGTACCACTGTTACACCTATATGTATGTACTATCATTCATGCAGGCACGTTTTTTTGTGTGTGTGCTTAAGTAGGGTAAATGTAGCTGATTTTATGCTAAAATTTATGTTACAGTTTTTATCACTCTGAAGGAAATTTCTCCTCTGTATTTTAACCCAATCATTGCAGTGAAACACTAGTACATATACACACTAGTGAACACTAGGGGGAAGTGAGCACATGTGCCTGGAGCGGAGGGCATTCCTAGCCACAGTGCCCAGGGAGCAGTTAGGTGTTCGATGCCTTCAGGCACTTCAGTCATGTTCTGTCAGCTCTGGAAATCAACTAATTTGTGCATCAAGGTCCGTTGCAATGACACAGAGCATGTTTATGGCCAAAACACTGCTTACAAGAAACACACACATCCGATAAGCCTACTGATGTCTAAGCATGTTAGAAGCTGTATGGGTGGAAGGCATCCAATGGCAACTCCCAGTGGTAGATTCTGTTAAACACAGTGCACCAGTTGTTGCTAAAAATCTGCTCTGCTATAATCCAGAGGCTTACTAAGGCTTTAGATAGCCAAGTTTGTGATTTAAGATCAGGTTGTAATAGGGGTTTTGGTGGAATATAATAATGAAGTTAGTATTACCAAGGTATACATAAATACCATGTGGTGCCCTTGTCAAAATAATCTTTCAGAATAATTGGCTCTAAATATGTTGACTTCTACACTGTTGAAAAGATAAGGGATATTTTAAAGTGGGTGTAAATCAGTAAAATTATGATGGGCCTTGCATGATGAAAGTCTAATAAAAAGAGAATTCAACTCTGAACACTTTCTTTACTGAAACTTGTATGGTCTTTGGTATTTTTGCACATTTAGTGCAGTGTGTTCAAGAAACAGTTCATGTAGTGTAGTTTTGTTTAATGTAAAACAGTTGTTTCTATGTATTAAAATATGTCATTGAGAGTCCAGCCCAGAAACATTTTACTGGCATGATTTCTAGAAGTAAACTCTTGACCGATTTATAACGTGGGATAACTGGGATTTTGTCCGTGATATATATTTCTTGTCTATTCATTCAGGTCGCACACTTTTTAATTGAACTACCTTTAGCTTTGATTATGGCACACATTCACTGTAGAATCATTACCACAAGCTTCTGCAATGTTACAACATTTATTTCTCAATGGTGTTCAAGTCTGGCCAATACAGGTGTGAACTTCAGGTCTGAGCCTGATTAATCCTGGCATTGTCATCTTGGAAAATGCCTGTGCCATCAGGAAAGAAAAAAACATTGATTACATAATATTGCTGAACCTAGACCTGAGCAACTGCAGCAACTCCAGACCTTAGCATTGCCCCCACAGGCTTGTATGGTAGGCACTAGGCATGATGGGTACATCACTTCAGCCACCTCTCATCTTACCCTGATGTGGCCTTTACTATGGAACAGGGTTAATCTAGACTCATCAGACCACATGTCTTTATGGTCCCTAGCAAACTGAAGCAGTTTTTGATGGTTAGTCTAACTAAGTGTTTTCTTAAGGCTGCACAGCTCTTCAGTCCCAGTCCCTTAAGTTCTCTTCACATTGAGTGTGGAAATGCTCTTACTTTACCTATTAAACATTTTCCTGAGTTCTACTGTTGTTTTTCTATGATTTGATGTTTAAATGATTGCCGATCACGATCATTCAGGATTTTTTTCCGACCACATTTCTTCCTCGAAGATGCTGTTTCCCCTCTGTACTTCCACTTTTTAGTAATGTGTTGGAAAGTTCTTAAGCCGATTTTAATAGTTTCAGAAATCGCTTTAGATGTTTTCTCTGCTTGATGCATGCCAATAATTTGACCCTTCTGAAACAGATAAACATATTTTCCATGACCACAGGATATGTCTTTAGACAAGGCTGTTTAACAAATGAGAAGCTACTCACTGCATCAGTTTGGGTTAAATAACTGGTTGCCTGCTGAAACATAATCACCCATGCAGTAATTATCCAATGAGAGGCTCTTACCTATTTGCCTATTTCATTCTAGGCAGTAGTAGTTTAATAAGTAAACTGGCAAAAAGGTCATGCTTGCATAAGGCTCACTGATGTGTTTGATCTGATTTGATCCAGAAGAGCACAGACGGCTCAAAGTCAGCCTGTTGCAAATAAAGCTATTTGGCCATATAATTACTCTTGTTCCCTGGCAATAGGGCAAAAATGTATCATGTAGCAAATTAAAAACTGGATCATATAACAATAGAAAATGAGATATTTGACATTTTTAATAGCTGTGTCAGAGATTCTTTCTGGAAGCCTTGTGTAACTGGCCCATCTGCTGTGGAGAATGTCAGCTGGGCATGGTTACAGTCCTCCTGTCTTACCATGTATGACCATCAAAGTGAGCAGGACCAGAAAGTGAGCCAAGTAAGGAATTGACAAAGAAAGGTGATCTTGATACAATCAAGTGTGGGGACTGTTGGACAAACAAGGCCCCCACCTTGCATTATATCCCCTGTCGTAGTACTTCATTACACCAAACACTTTTAGAGGTCTCATGGAATATATGTGCCAATGGGACTGTGTTGTTTGGTGTAATTTTATTCAATATAGGAAACAGGAGCCAGGGAAAGAGAGCTTTTTGGTAACATAACAGTTTAAATAAATTAAAGAAAAATCCGTATGTACAATAAAAACAATTGACATACTTTAACACTAGTTTGAGACATCTTACATCCACTGCTTCATCGTGGAATACACACTGAATTTCTTAAATCAGAAAATAGTCAGTTTTATCAAAGGGACTCGAGAAGGTTTAACCGGCAACCTTCTTATCACTACTCCAGTGCTTTAAATTTGTTTTCCTTTTTTTTTACATTATTTCTCTTATGTATTATCAAAAAACACCCTAATAAGTAGGTAATAGTTGAAACAGATTAATCAGACCCCATTATATGTCATATGATACAAAGGCAAATTCATATCTAGCTTAACTCATATACAGTACATGTGTACAAAAAACTGAAATACACAGGGATTTAGATAACGGAATGAATACATTAATAAAAAAAATGTAAAATATGTCTAAACAGTCTAAGTGGGTAGCACTGACAGCATGAACGTTATGGGCTAGATGGTTGGATGGATGTGAGTGAGTGAGTGAAGATTGTAAACCATTGTCAATGAAAGTAAAGAAAAGAAATTTTAAAGTTTTACATTCTGGTTTTAAATTTTCCTCTAAGATATTGTACTACAGTACTCCTAACACTTTAGTTTTTAATTGAATAAATATATCAACATTCTAGTACAAGATAGTTAGGAACAATGAAAAAAATATATTAATAAATGTCTATTCAAAGACATTGACCATTAATGTTACAAATCATTCATTCATTTCATTCTCAGTATAAAAACACAGTAGATTCTTATGGTGAAAATTCTTCATCAGAAAAAAATGTACTGCCTTCGCATAATCGACAAAAAATATTTGCTTGCATGACTAAATAACGGTCTACAAGTGTTTCAGTTCAAGGTAGGAACACAAACAGGAGCCAGGAAAAAGAAAAAGGATGTTTAAGGAATGAGAAGGGCGTAACATTTAAAATCCATCTAAAACATCCCATTCTGCGGTCTTCCCTCCTACCACCCCTTCTACCTGTCTTGCAGACACATAGCTTTTGTATAAAGGGAAATAGAGAAACACCCTGTCTTTCTAGTGGAAAAAAAGAATAAGGGTGGTCAAGATGAGAGCCAAGAATAGAGCAGCATCTAGGTGTGTTGCACCTAGTTAAAAGCCTCATGGCTGCAGCACTCAGAGCCTAGTAAAGCTGAGTCTCTGCCTAATGCTTCCTCACTCTCCCTCACTTTCCCTCCTACTCCGCACCCGTGAGTGAGAGTGCACAGAAGGTGTGTCTGAAATCTCCTACTAGTCAACCCAGAGAATGCATTGAAAGGACATTTTTCTCCTCGCATGGACTAAATCTTCTCCAGAGACATTGCAACGAAAAGCAGTCCATTGCCTACAATAAAGAACATTTTCATGTCATTTCTGAAGTGTATTTATGGTCCATAAGTAAACCTTCCTGCATCTAAGTTTTGAGATAATTCACATTCATCTTTTTCATTCTCATCACGTGTGCTGTTCAGCTGAAGAGCATGATCAGAACATAGCCCACCTGCAGAAATTACCGGCCTGAGATTCATCAAAAAATCCTTCATTTAGCAGAGGAGCAAGGTAAGTGCACATCTGAATGCTCTTTTTTCCTGCTTCCACAGACAGCTGCATGACATCTTTGAAATTGTTTCTCATATCACGTTGCTGTAAGCCAGTACAGATGCAGCCAAGAGCAATAGAGAAGGAGAGGAAAACAGATGGCTTTATTTCTCAGTCATAAGACCTGCATAATTCTTACTGCACTGGTAACACTAGGCACAGAAGATTTACATAACCACTCACATTTTAGAGCATTACTAATATTCTGTTATTGCCGATTGTACTTTATGCATGCTATATACATGTCTTTAAAGTCTAATGAAAGTATATTTCCCAAAAAGTTACTTCTAAAGCAGGCAATTCATGTCCTGTTTACTTGGACAAATCACATATTAAATGTAATTCTGCCATATTGACAAGTCGATGTCAAAATGTGTCTGTTTCAGAGTCCAACTCTAATATAAAGCTTGGATTACATTATAAGTTTTGTACTGGTTAGATTGTACAGTAAGTTTTAGTCAGTGTAGTTATATAAATTAACTACCATCAACTCTTCTCAATTGAATCACCTGTCCATTTGGTGACTAACATGCTCTATTTGACCAGATTGGTCAGACATGTTTCCGGTGCCATGTGTATCCCATGCCAGCATAGTAGGCAATCTTCATATTAGCACTTTCACAAACTTGACTTTATCATTTTATCTACTAAATCACTTTATTCATACTAGTTTAAGCAAAAAAATGCAAAACCAATAAAATGTTGAATACAATCAACCATTAAATTAGCATCTAAGAGTGAGGTTGAGGTTTTTAAGAAAACAAACATGATGTACTTTCATAAGCCTATTTATTACTTGCACTGGAGAAAGGTATTCAAAAATATTTTTTTTCATGTCTGAGCAGCAGGACCTAACTTCAACAGCACTGAAACAGACAGTCTGGAAAAGAAGGCAAGCTTGCTTAAGCAAACAAAACACTGGCGCTTCTACAAGCTTTCACAAGTAGAGGCAGTACAGTCAAAAGGACATGAACCTGTGCATGAGTGTGGCTTATTATGACATTATTATCATGTAATGTACAACATATGGCTCATGTAGTTCAAAATATATTTTTTCTTTTACTTGTCACCTTATTCACTAGAGTCAACAGTAGTGTCATGCACCCAACATTGTTTTATATCTTGTGATCTAATTTACTACCAAATTTAATATTGCTAAATCAAAACATGCAATTCAGGCAAGCATTCACAAAATTTGAACTTCTAATGAAATACTTTAACTACCTAAAGTGGCCCAATTTCAGTTTTCACATTTGTTTACTTCTTGTAAAAGTTAAATATTTTGTTTCACCACCAATGTTTTTGCAGTAACCCTTAAATGTACTATGCATGTCATCAAGCAATTGGCCATTTTATTAGATTGGTAACCAGCCCTGGTATTAATTCAGAATTGTGATGTATTCTAAGTTTTTTCAAAATTGGTCACTTGAGCTATGGGTGTTTTGTGGCAAAACAAAACGTTAACATAGTTGGGTAGGGTGGATTTAACTTCTTTTTTTTTTACTTGATTAGCATGTTTTGTGGAAAGCTAGCATGTGTGAACTAAATTTGGAATTTGGTTATTCAACATTTAATTTACTTTGGCAAGGTAAGAAAATTATAACCAAGTGCTGACATGCTTCAAAGCTGATTTCACAATGCTTACCTCTGAAAAATATTTTTCTTGTGTGGAATAGACAGTAAATGCTTAGAAAATAATAATCATTTATCATTGACTCCTGACCTTCTATTCAGTCCAAAACTATTTTTTTTGTTTTTGTACTTTGTTCTATTAAGTATTGTCTAAAATGTATTACTTAATGCTAATAATAAATGCATATCAGCTGGCCCCCATTTAAACCAACATAGAACCATGTGTCTTGCATGTGTCCTGATGAGTTTATAGAAACCTGAAATGAGGTCTTGCTATCAGATATAAGAGAGCGTTAGTATATTTTTCTCCAGACTCTTGCTTGGATGTAGACATTCTTAACGGCATTCCCCAAAGGTCCCTAGGCACTGATAACACAAAGCACACATGGGTGTTCAGCTGTAGTGGATACCTTGATGTCAGGAGGCATGGCTAATGATGACCTATTACAAACAATCAACATACTTTTATAGCAGTGTGACTACATTCCCTTCCTTAACCCACATCCAAAATGCACTTGAATAAATCATAGAATGCCATCTGCTGAGGCTATTCCCAGACACATATAAGAGGAATGTGCTATAACCATGGATGCCCTTCACTAGGGTGGCCTGTTACTCTGCTGCCTGTTTTAATGATGCTGGTTAGCTCTGCCAGGAAGGGATTCAAAAGTATGTATTTCTTTAATGCTTTGCCTTCAATATGTGACTTTGGTTTGTGGAACACTTGTAACTGAGGATCACTAACTAGTGGCACTTATTAGAAAGTCCACCTACCTGGTTGAAAAGAAATATATTTGCTCTTTAAATGGTTTATAAACAATTAAGTGCAGAGTCCATTTCCAATTCTGGAATCTTTTTAAACAGCATATGCTTTCCTATGATTTAGGTCTCATTTGCTATGACAAAGTGGTTTTGAAAATTCCTTGGCATGGTTCTCTGCTCTGGAGTAGCTTAATACAAAATGTTTTATGGATAATTTTTCATTCAAGCCATAATAGACTACTGTAGTTTCAGTTCTCAGATTATTTTTTCCATGTTGAACGAGTAGACCCAACGATCCACAGAGACCCAGCCCATAAGCAACTGTAAATCATGTGGTACTGCTCAACACACTCTTGGGTTACACATTTAAGCTTTATCTCAAATTAAAAGGTGAAATGTAGCATCAGATACATTTGCATTAAATTCCCTGAAAATCAAATGTTTGTTACTCCCTTACTTTTCATCATTAAGTAAAAAAAACACACAACACACTCACACATTCACTTATTCATTCAACCCTAGAGCGCAGTGAGTCTACGTTTTGCCTATGTGGGCGAGGCAGGTGAAAACCACAGTAACTGGATGAAACCCACAGTAAGGCAAGTATTTAATCCAGAAGCCATGTTTCAGTGTAGGGACTACATTACCAGGTGCACCAATGTGCCACCCATTCCTAATTAATACGAGATGACATTTTAATATCACATCATTTATACCACAGTGACAAGTAGAGTTGGTGGCTCACAACTTCTAGAATCAACCCCAAAAAGTTTAAATGAGTTAATTATAGTGAATAACTGTAATACACTGAATAACACTAAAGTCATAATAGGTGGTCTCAAGTAGTACGTCCCAGTTAAACCACAAGATGGCAGGCTTTCAGATATGAGCCGTGGTGGATTAAATGTGTAAAACTATCTGATGATCTGAAAAGCTATAATGTGAGAAAAGTTTTCAAAGATTGTAAGAAATTCTGCAAATTGTTACATAACAGCCGTTTTGTCCTAATGATTGTATGGTTTGACGTTATATATTTCAAATAAGACATTATAACACCATTAAAGGATATTATGGAATGAAACATTCTTATTGTACCCAAAAAAACACAAGGAAAATTAAACCACTTCTGCATGTTGGCAGAAAGAACTGACCTTGTACCTTCAAAAAGGAAATGAAGCAGAATACCACTCATTTGCCATCATTCTCAGCAGACGCCTGTCTGTACTAACTTCCAGGAACCCACACCCCCCATCTTTCACCATAACCTTTCAGTCCTCCCTACTTTTTGCTCCCTCGAAGGGAAGAAAAATAGTTTAGATACCCAGCAAGAGGTGCATTTCATTTTCAGGCACAATGCCTTTCTTATATTATCTGTATTCTGCTGTTCTGCTGCTCACGACTGCAATTCTTTCGCTATCCACTTAAGGAACAGAAGGCTGAAGCAAAACAGCAGATGAAAAATTACCCTTGAATCTGTCGGAAACAGCTCTTTGGCATTGGTCTGGTCTGCAATCAGCACTGTACTTAGCCCACACTGGCGATTAGATAGCATATGCTAGTGCGTGTGTGTCGGCACATTTCATCCGTTATCCTGACATGTCAGCCAAAATTATTTCCAGCAATTCTATTTAACATCTTGTCACACAAGGCTGAGTTCCCACATGTTGTACATAAACTCATTAAAAAAGGACAAGACATGGTCTGTGGGTTAATTCTGGGGGTTGTGATGGTTAATCATAAGAAGTATATGAGCTTTCGTTAAGTAATTTCTTTGTACATATTTTAAGAAAATCCTTTTTAGTAAACAATGCTCTTTGTACTGTTTCTGGATTACATGTTAGAGAGGATTGTACAAATGTTTTCCATGTAAAGTTAGATCAGTGTTATTAGAAAATATTTATGCATTCATGTCTCGGGTATGAAGGGAAACGGTACATATTGTGCAGTAACTGTAAATTACCTCTGGAATATGGTCCAGCTTACTGGATTACATCTCACTTCTTTGGAGAATGTGTTCCCATGCCTTAATGAACTTTCCAAGACAGCATATAGTTCCCTTGTGAGCATTACAGGTTGAAACATTTATGACTCAAAATCTTAAAAACCTCGAGGTCAAAAACAGAGGCAGATAATAGAAGTCCAGCTGGATGCATTTATTATGTGTTTTGTTTAGCCCTACCTGCACACCAGACCCCAAATGAAACAAAGAAATTGCTTTGTAGTGGATCAGATGGTGGGCTGACATGGTGTGTTTAGGATTTTTTTGTTCACTAATATCTGATTCAGTGCTTTTGCTCGCCTTTTTCCCTGAACCATATCTGGCAGCAAATCATGACACGGTATTCCCAGACAGGAGTGAAAAACAGAACAGAGCAAGTTCCTCCACAGGTCAGATCCTTCAAATAAAACTAAATTATAACTCTTTTTGTGTTCTTAAGCCAAGTACCCTCTTCACTCTCTCCCACACACACCAAACGAAGTTTAGTTCTGGTTTTAATGTGTTCACCTAATGCATTAATACTATTTCTAGAAAGTAGATTAATATTATTAGCACCTATTGTGTTGGTAGTTGCTGTATCCGCAGTTCTCTATTAAACATGGATTTTTTTGATGCTTTGTCTCCTCATGTTGGCTTGTTATAAATGACTTATTGTGCTCTTCATGGCTATTCATGGATCTGTTCATGTGGCAATCTAAACAATCCAAATACTATATTTCCTCAAACAATGGCAGCATGGTTGGGTAATACTTTCGCCTCACAGCAAGAAGGTTCTTTAGATTTTGGTTACATTCATGACAGGAAATTGATACTTATTACATCAGTTCACAAGCTTATATCAAACATTTATGGACAGTTTAGTAGCTCTGATTAACCTAACTTGCATCTTTTTGGACTGTGCAAAAAAAGCAGGGCACCTGGAGCAAAGCCATGCAGACATGGGAGAACATGCAAACTGCCTGGGGATTGAACCCAGGACCTTCTTGCTGTGAAGCGACAGTCCCAAACATGTGGATGAGTTCTCAACTGATATATTGAAAATCTTCCACCTGTGGTGAATTAATGCTTACAAGGCGAGGGTGATTGATTAACACACTTGCATATCAGTGCACCACACCCAATCTGCCAGCAAAAAATGAACCTGGCTCAAATTCAAATTCACTTAGCAGCCATCACTTTACAGACTAGAAATACAAATGAAAAAGAAACCTAGATGACAAAACGTTTTCTAAACATATTTTGGTAAAATACTTGAAAGTTACAAATCTATACCCTTTATGTCTTACCTTTTTTTGGTATTTTTACAGTCCCAACTAAAACAACAATTAATTTATCATTCCAAATTCAGTGTTGTCTTGCTAGTACGCACACTATTAAATTAGTCTAGGCTTTGAATACCTTACTTATTATTTCTGTGGCTTACAGCTTCTTTAACACACTCTCCCTTTCCTTTTTGCCTCAAATGGTGCCAATAAAAGCTCTATTTGGTTGCTGCTCCTGTAATGCAAACCAGTGCTTTGGTGATTGGTGATGTGCCAATAGTTCTTCGAGCTCTCAAAACTCCTTCCTACCCGGCAGACACACAGTTGTATAAGAACAAAGAAAAATGTGAGCATTTTCCATGAAGGCCAAAATCTCTTCTACAGTTGTTTTTTTGTCTGTTCAGTAATTTTAATTGTAACAATTTAGTTCTTTGATTTGATACATACATAATGGCTACCATAAATCAGAAAACATTGGGATGCATGGAAAATGCAAATAAAAAATCTAACGTTTCTAACATTTCTTTGACTTTGTAATATTCCCTATGTCCACTTAATTCATCCTGTTCTTCCTACATGTATGATACAGGACATGGTTCTTTATTGGATACATAACAGTTCTTGTTGCCTTGTTACTTGTACCCTTTTCCTTGACGCACTGAACTTCTTTTTTTATGGGTATGCACTGTAGAGGGAGAAAAATGCAAATTCCCTTTCTTTAAGGAACATTGTTTTTCAAAAATGTTTCTTGTCCTGCATTTGTTGTCAAACTGGAGATTCTGTGCCAGTCTTTGCTCCTCAAAATCCATTTATGGATGATCACAATCTCTTGTTGACATCATTATTAATTTTACCTTATTAGGTACCACAGATCACACATTAGTGAGAAAAATGCGATGTTATGAAAGCCAATGTGGTGTTAGCTTAGCTGTATGAACAGACTTGAAATGATGAACATCCTGCAAAATTGCAAAATCTGGTACAGGCGCAAAACCAGTACACCAAAATGGCCGATCTTCAACTAATCTAGTGGGTTGGGATCTGCGGGTTGTTGATCGGTGAGAGGTGGTGCCAGGGTCCTTCTAAACATCATGCAATTTATTGAGGAATACCACTAGAAGAAAAATCAAACTGACTGAAAGAAAATGAATTGATGTTGCTTTTTTCACACTTGGAGGGTCTACAGTAGAAATACAGTAGAAATACAAAAGCAAGAAAAAAAAGTGAGTTTTGCATAATACTTTCCCGTTACATGTTTGTGTGTCACTTTCACAAATCTAAGAACATTAAAAATGTATTACTTATAAGATTGTTATATAAAACATGTGTTCATATATTTGGAAAAGTATCCTCCTTTATGTCACCTGTGGATATTATCCACTTATTCCAAAGACACAGAACATCCTTTCAAACTCAGGATCAATGGCTTGCAGCTGGAGCACAACATTGGCCAAAACAACATGGATTAATCAGCCATTAATGAATAGCAAAAAAACTCTAATGTTCAACAATAGGCTCTGTATCACAGCAGCAATTTAACAAGATGTCATTGCAGCATATTGCTATGTAGGCAGCAATAGAGAAACATTTGCTACATTTCTGACTAAATTTACCCTATTTTTCAGGTTGTCAATCAAAATGTAGAATGAGTATATGTATAGCAAATACAACATGTAGTACACAAACCATGGTAGTTCAATGATAAGTTTGTTTTTGTGGAGAAAAAAAATGTCATTGTTCTGCCCCCTAGTGTATTTCTTTTTTTATTCTTTTGGAAGCAGAATGAAGACATGATATTTTATGCACATGCGAAAGTTTAATTCTGACCTAATTCTTAATCAGACAGCCAGAGCTGGTACAAAATTAAAGGAGGCTTGCTGGATAGTCTTGAAATAACATGTAAGCATATTTTTATGAAAACATCCTTTCTATATGCACCAGCTGAACTAGAAAATAAACTTTCTTACTTACCATGATGGACAAACCACTACTCACAACAAGTTATGGATTTTTGGCTTTCGAAGGAAATACCTGTCCTAATTTCTGACCTAATTTCTGACCTAATCACTACACTGCAAACTAGAATAGTGATGTGAATAGGGGGGCGTGACGTCACATGTGGGCGTGTCAGAGCCGTGTTGCACTACTACAAAAGAAGCTGCTAAAGCACAGTTGCGCTGCTTACTATGGAGTATCTTCTAAAGCTATATAATTAAATTGATCACGTTTGAGCTGCTGATATTTTCAGAGTGATGAATACTTGTGTGTTATGAGGCTGTAAAAGTGACCCGGAGAGAACGACCAACGCTTAATGTGAAACAAAGCATCACGTGATTATTATACTACAACACGGAGCGATTATAAACAGTAATAACAGACTGAAATGTCATCATTCTGTCTCGTTATTTTACTACAATAATCCAGGTTACACTTTTATTACACTTTTTATCCCTCCCGAGAGATTTCGAACCACGTGCTGTTCACGTGAACGTTTGTTCGTGTTCTGTAACTTTGATGTTTAACCGAGCACTGACCGAGGGTCGCGGTGAGAGCGAAGCGCAGAACGCTTCTCACACGTGAATGATTTAAAGAAAACAACAATGGAGAGAACACGTTTAGATCTCCTTAGAACTAACAGTTGTGCGACGCGTTTTGCATAAAAAACATCTGTTACAACATCACAAATGCTCGCACATCAATTACACACACCGTCATCACATCACCACTCTTTACTTTAATAATTAGAGTAAATAAGGCAGGTTTTTACCCCTCTACCCATCTACCTGCCTCTCTTTGGATTGTGATAAAAACTTAATCTCCACATGTCATCATCCTAATATTGTTCAATTGATGAGATGTCAGCTGTGGGGCAACTAGAGTTCAAATTGGCCTGTAACAGAAAACCTGAAAAGTACAAAGACTGCATTGTGGATCTAACATCAAATAAGGCTTATCTGGGTTAAGGGGTCACAGTGCCATTTCCCATGTTGTGACTGGCATTTTAAAAGATGCCATAATTACAAAGAATGCATGGTTCTCAAATATTATTTCTCCCTCTCTGGTGTACTTATCTGGTGCAGGTTAGACTCAAAACCGATCACTGTAGGAATAATACATTGAGAACATGATCTGGCCTTGAAGTGAGTCTCAGTAGACCAGTAAATGCTGCCTGCTGGGATTACTGTGTGGCTGTCAAAACAATGCAAGGTGACACTTTGGCATGGGCAAACCACTTTATAATCCAGTGTAAGAGTGCTCAGTGTAAAACTGCTGTTTCTAATGAACTCAACCTCTTCCCTGGAGGTTCATAATTATAATCTAAATACCATATACCCACAGTTACTCTTTTTTTGACTGCTTCTGTATTTTGGGTCACATTAATTGATGGTTAATTGCTGGTCGGTTGCAACACAAAGACTAATAGTCTGACTTAAGGCATCTAACTTTTTTGTACCTGCTAGAAATGGAGAAATGCAAAAAATACCCAGGGTACATGGCCAAGAAATGGGAATAAGTTATGTAGTTGTATGTAGTAGTTGATGTTTACCTTTATTATTAATACTGCGTAATAGGTCTATTTGCAAACAATCATAAATATATGTAATCTTAGTAGTTTTAGCAGTGAGTAATTTTAGGTTTCATGTTGGAACTAAAAATATTACTGCCTCTAATATGTTTCAAACATTTTGCAGTGTTTTCAGTAATTGATTTGATACTACTAGCAAAAATTGATAACATGGCATGTCGGTGCAGCGTCTGTGTCTTGTACTTCCAAAGTCGATGTTTATGTAGATGTCTTCTAGATACTTCAGTTATAATATTAAATTATTTGAACTGGAAAATCCTTTTCAAGTTCATTAAACAATGTGGTACTTTCTGTACTTTCTGAAGTCAAGTCTACTTTTCAAGCAGACTTGACTTCAGCATAGGATTCATAGAATTAAATATTTTTATTAAACTTATGAATATGTGTCCCCAATTATTTACAGTACTTCTACTGTACAAGCCACAAAGGAATACATAAGTATAGGACTGTGGCACTCTCCATGAGATGACCACCCAAAGGACAATTGCACATTTCTAAATTAACTTTGAATTAGTCCTTAGTCTT
>JAYDZG010000015.1:18519460-18529995 GCA_034509265.1 Microcambeva bendego | reverse complement strand
CTTAGTCTTTATTTGTCTTATGTTAATTACAGATGATATATATTCTTTTTGGCATTATGTAGGTTAATCCTTGGCATCAATAATGTCTATACAGTATAAATGGTCTAGCGGGATTAAGGTCATGTCAGTGATGTAGTAGCAGCAGTTAACTTCTCATGAATAATATTGTGACTTTGTGGTTCTGTGGTACAGCCATCATGACTGTTTTATTACTGTAGTCTTTTTGTCTGCACAGCTTAAATTTGTTTTACACATGAAAAGTGGTTTAGTTATCCTTTGGGATTAGATCTACAGTGAAATGTGTTTTCCTTTTGCCCTAGCAATAACATGAAATGATTAATTTCTGAGTTCCAAGGGTTCCAATCTACAAATGAAAAAACATATAAGTGGGTAATGCCAAAGAATGGGCCCAACAAATATTATTGTAATGAATGTTGTAATCTGCTTCTGGTGGCAATCAAAATTGAGAGCAACACGCAGTTTCCTAAATGTCAGTCACTGTGTAGTCCCACGTGAATTTGCCCTAACAGGATAAAAAGATTTCCTAAGTTCTATATATTATAAAGCACACTAGAAAAAGCCTAAATAAGTATAACACTAATCCAATTTAAAGAACACTTTCAGATACGTGCAAGTTATTGGTGATTATCTGACACCTTGTGCCTTAATTGTCTGACGAACCCTATTTAAGTGGCAGGCTAACTTTCCAGTTTTCACTGACTTTGCGAGAGGTTGAGCAGTTCCAAAGTGACTGAAACCCACCGGCAGCAGGTTGTGTAGATGAAGACCAAAGGGGTGGCCCTCTCAGCCATAGCTAGAGAAGTTGGCCATTCCAAGTCCCAAGTGGTTTCTTGAGTATAGCATGACAAACTCATTCAAGTCCCACAAGTCACCCATGTAAGACAAATACAAGACAGTATATTGCAGAGAATTCCCATGGGTAATTGGTTCAACACTACAGCTGGAATTGCTTACCAGTTCAACACTGAACAAAGTAAAGAACTATCTCATCGTACAGTGGCTCGATGTTGTAGAGCATTAGGACTGATAGCCCACACTGAAGTGACCAATCCTATCATTAGCAGAAATAATCAAAGTCTAGACTAACCTTTGCTGAGGAGTATGTTGCGTGGGCAGAGAAGTTCACTATAGTAATGAAAGCAATTTTATTTGGGTCTGATGGGGAAACATTTCAATTATCAACAAACTGGAAAAAGACAACCCAAAGTTTGTTAAAGAAGTCAATGAGGTGGAGGAGAAAGTGTCATGGTTTGGGGAATGTTTTCGGCAGCAGGAGTTGGGCTTCTCATACAGCTACATGGTAAAGTGAATGTAAGTATGTATCATAACCTTCAACAACACATGGATCTTTTCTTGTTTTCCATCACTTAGTCAGCAAATTTATGCAGGACAATGCCCTTTGTCACACAGCAAAACAGGCAAAGCAGTTCCTTTAAACTGAAAACACTGAAACAAATTAAATGGCCAGATTCATGATCTAAACACAGTAGAACAAACCACACAAGAGCTGTGTAAGATACTAGTGAAGTGATTGGTGACTGTTGTAACCTTCAGGAAATCTGTCTCTGTGCTATAGTTGTTGCTGTTCTCTAATTTTTGATCATTGTGTTTTCAACAAAATAAAGGTTTCATGTTGAAGTATCCTTGGTTAATTTGTTAAACACTGTTCTGTTGGCATGGTACACCCCTAACAAAAATCCTTTAAATGTTGGTAAATGGAGATTACTTTATTTCTATAAAAATCAAGTGTTAATAAATAGTTCTCTAATTTTGATCTCCGGTGTATTTCCTCAATAAAAAAAGTAGAAAAATAAAATGAACAAGTACAATTGTTAAAATAATTCCTGTTGCAAGACATCATAAGGCATGCATGCATTTATACCAACTGCTTCGGTTTGATCTGGGTTGCTAGCCTTCTCAAAACACACAAAGTAAGAATACATTATGTTTCAGGTCACACTCATGTAGTTACCCACTTGTAGGTGTAATATAGTGTTGGCAACCCCCAACACTATATAGATAGTGTTATACAGATAACTATTATTGATGTCATTATATATAGCTTATTGTCATTTTCCTCTCATTTCTTCTTTATTTTTGAGAGCATCTGTTAATCATCTACCACTCAAACAAGCAGCTCAACCAGATAGCAAGGGTTACTTTCCCATGTAGAAATGAGAAGAAACCCCACTGACCCTTCCACCCTCAGACACAGCCAATTGTGCTTGTTAAATGTCCACTCAAATCTTTTGTACCACTGAGCTTTGAAACTGAGAGCTTTAGTTCGAGTATTTCACTTCTGCACCAGCTCAGCAACTCAATCAAAGAGTTTTGAGACTTCTATGTTCTTTTCTACTAGTGTTATGTATTTAAAAGTATTGGGTTTTCATTCATGCACGCTAGTCAGAAGCATAAAATGGGGTGCAGGAATACACAGGAATTTGAACATGGGTGATTTTATTAGGTTCAGTTAGAAGCAGACACTGAGCAGATTTTTTTGTCACAGGATGTTACAAGCTGAGCCAGAAGAATCTCGGGCTCGAAGGACATTTGTGGGAAATAAAGTCACATATTGTTATAGAGAAGCTGGATTGTGGCGTGTTTGCCATCTGTAACACCAGTCACCCCAGAAACACACCAGCACTCATCCCTAACATGTATTTCAATCATGTCTCACTTCCCGTTTCCAAAGTTTGCACATGACTGGAATGCTTTTGTAAATTACTTTCAGTTGGTTTGATTAAACTAGGACGGCTCATTTGTAACCTAAAAATTTGGAGCAGAAGATAAACATTTATTTATTTATTGAAATGCTCATCCTGTTTTGTTTTGGGCTGTTTTTCCACATATGTTTTTTAATATTTTTGGCCGGAAACCACTCTTGCTGGTCTTTATCATAAGCCGTCCATTATATCTAATGGACGTCCATTATTTACACTACTGTTTTATATGAAACACAGTAAATTTGTTAAATATGTTCATGAATTAGCAATTTTTATAGTTTGGCATGCTTTTCAATTTTTTTTTTTCTTTCTCTGTATATGAATTACTTGGTTTTTTTGCTTATTTTAATGTCATTGGTTGGTTTTCCCCTTGCTATTGTAGGATTAAAACAGTGGTCTAATTTTCTTATTTAAAAACTCTAGTAACTGTAAAAGTAGTCAAAGCAATTATGATGCAAGGTCAGTATCTGCTAAATGGTCAGCATCAGAAGACAACTGTGTGGGTACTTTACATAAATACATGGCATGTTCTTGAAATCAAGGTAAACACATTTTCCCAAGTTAGAGCTTTAGCTGGACTCGTTTTTATTTAATACATTCCTACATTCCTACTAATAGAGTTCTGTATATTGCATGTCCTCATTGTGGTTTTTTATAAGGTGTTCTAGGTAGTTTTTACTGCATTTTAAACTATTTGGCAACACATATGGCTCTAGTTTATGTAAGACAAGGCCTGTGATTGTGAGAGAGCTTTTCTACTTTTCACTAAACATTACTAGCTTTTCAAGAGGTATGCTGCTGTTGAATAACGTAAATTAGCCATTTCAGCAACAGATATGTTCAGCCCTGGAGCTGTGCAGATTTATTTTGACATGCTGTGCCACGAGGAAGGAGGCAGTAGGTATACCCTGGAAAGAGTCTGTCCGTGGCAAGGCAACACTTTGTTACTCATATGGCATGTTTTTGACAAGAAAAATAATTATACTACCTTGTATTTCGTATATTAATTGTAATTTATTGATGAATTCATCTCTTCATCTCTTTTATATACACAATACAACAGGGTGCCATAAATACACATCCATAAATACAAAGCATTGCTTATTCTTTGGCAGAGGCGTAAACCAGAACTCATCTTTGTGGGACCATTTGTGTTATTTAGGAGGGAAAAATATTACTTTTCTCAAGTAGGATATGTCACCAAGGTTTGTTTTTGTGGAGGAGGCAAAAGGAATGGAATATTTAGGATCCAATTGTAGGCAGGTCCAGAGTCTCATACATTTGTGTAAATCTTGTGTAAATGACAACACAACTTCTTGATTAAGGAACATTAATTAATAACACAAAACACTAAACTGACTTTGTCATGTGCTTGCTCTCCTGTTCTCTCCTTTCCCATCCCAATCCACTGCACAGTGACATTATAATGCATTTGGACAGATCATTAGTCTATGACAGAACATTGTGACACAGTCATTGGTCAGCCTTTTTCCATGGGAAAGTTTAAAATAACCACTCCATTTACTAGCATGTTCATGGGAGTTAAGCACCTATGAAAACATAGGGCATACTTTAGACAGGAGTAGAGATGACTTTGAAACTACAGTAGAGTGTTTCTTCTTATTAGTAATATTAGGCAGTAACCTGCTTAACTACTTATTACAGTTGTGGCAAATAGTTTTGAGAATGGCTCCATTTTTTTTTACATTCTGTTTTTTTAGAACTGTTTGTCTGATGTTTATTTGGTATAATAAAGAACAATTATAAGCATGTCATATATTTTTCAATGTTTAATTGACAAACACATCAAGTTTAAGTGAAGAATATTTACAGTGTTAATCCTTCTTCTGTAAGACTTCTGCAATTCGCCGTGGCATGCTAGATATCAGCTTCTGGCCAAAATCCTGAATTAGGCAAACCCATTATTGCCTAATCAGTGCTTGGAGTTGGCCACAGTTTCTGGGATTTTGTTTGTCCACCCTCGTTTTAAGAATTGACCACATATTGTCAATGGGATTGAGATCTGGCCATGGAATCAGAAAGACAATGTTTTTTCACCAAGCCACTTGGTTATCCCTTTTGCCTTGTGACATAGTGCTCCATCATACTGGAAAAGGCTAATTTCTTCTGGATCGTTGTGAGAAGTTGCTCTTAATGGATGTTTTGGTACAATTCCTTGTTCATGACGGTGTTCTTAGACAAACACTTGAGTGAATCCACTCTGAGAAGCAACCCAACACATTAATGGTCTCAGGATGCTTCACTGTTGGCATGACACAGGACTCATGGTAGCACTCCCCTTTTTTTCTCCAGACAGTCATTTCTCCAGACATCCCAAACAGTTTGAAGGGGGCTTCATACCCCAATTTCTCCAGCTATTTACCCCAGTCTTCTGCATTCCAATCCCTATAATTCCTGCAGAATATCAGTCTGTCCTTAATGTTGTTCTTGGAGAGAAGCGGTTTCTTTGCTGCTCTTCTTGACACCAAGCAATCCTCCAAAAGCCTCCCTCCCTACCTTTTTTTATCAGTGTTGCTGCATCCTTTAGCTGCATCCTCTTTAAAAGACATGATTCAATAAATGGTTGATAGAACCCCAATCTTAGAAGCCGCAATGTCCTTGCCTGTGAAACCCTTTAGATGGAATGCAGTGATGACTGCACATGTTTCCTTGGAGGTAAGCATGATTAACAGAAGAAAACTCAAAAACAGCACTATGCTTTTAAATCTACCAGTCTTATCCTGAGGCCATTTTGAAGAGCTGTGATAAGGTCATTTACATTACAGGGAATGGCTTTGCAATTGGATTTCATCTGATAACTCTTCAAAATCCTTTTTGAAAACCAAAATGTGTGCCATTCTCAAAATGTTATACCACGACTGTACAATGAGTTTAAAAAGTTGATTTAAACAATTTGGATTTTCAGACTATTATTCCTTTGTCTGTTGATATTGTGAATGTGACAACAAAAGGGTGCCACATGAACTAGTTCCCAAAGATAAACCGAAACATTTCACAAAGAATTTGAATGGAGTTTGTTTTATGCAGCAGTTTGTGAAGCTAATAGCCATCCTGAGACCATGTGAGATATTCTCTAATAAAAAGGTGAAAGAATGCATTATTGTGTATAGTCTAGCCAGAAAAGCTGCGTAGTTTGGCACGGACCAAGTATTTCCATTAAATAGCCGGTTTAGGAAACAATGTAATTGCTATAACAGAACCAAGACCGAAGGCCCCTGTCCACCACAGGCCATGAGGATTTACTTACAACTGCACAGTGAGAAATTCATGAGTGGATAAATGCAGCTAGGCAACTACAAATATTCATATGAACTCCTAAAACTTGTTTACCAGAGATGGTATTAAGCTGGCTTTATACTGATGAAAAGGCAAATCTACTTTAGGTCACAAAAGTGTTTTTCCAGCTATTTCATGTGTATGTGCCTAACTTCCTCTGTTCCTAAGAAGCTGTCTGGGTCCAAAGTCTGTGTGTGTGCATGTGATCTTAGATTAATGACAGAGGAACATAGGCCACATGGTTCTAATAGCACTTGTGATTTGATGGATCTTCAAATGCAGGGACAAACAAGGTCACGGCCTTCAGATAAAACCAAATCATGGCACGGAAATGCGTGTAATGTTTCTGTAGTTGCTCATTCATCAAAATATCTTTTGAAGTAAATAATAGTGATCATAATCTTATTATTTGTGATTGGCTCACCCTTTTTAACTAGTCTGTTTTTACACAGACCTGAAAAACAGCAGTCTCCCATGCCTCCCGTGAGACACTCAGTTTGGCAGCCGTTCTTGTTTGGGTGGAAGTGTGGCTTTGGCTTTTTTCTGCATACTTATCAACTGTTGTTCTGTAACGTTATGAGTTTAAATTTTTGTTTGAGTTTAAGGAATAGACTAACTGTCTTGATAGAGCCAAAGTGGTCAGAAAGAGCAAGGGAAAATGCATTAGGACAAGGAACAGTAGGTTATGAGAAAATTGTGTGGTAAAAACGGAGCAGTGAAACTATGAAAATGAAACTGTATGCCCAGATACATAACTGTGTATAACTGTGGCCAAGACCCAAACCACCAAGGATGCTAAGATGTCCACTAAGGTCTGGGAAAGTACAAGATTCATTACATTGGGTCCAAGTCTAACAAAATTCATTTAAAATATGCTTGTGTAAATAAATATGTGACAACAGAAATGTGTTAGGACTACCACAAATCACCAACAGTTTCAGTCACTGCCATATTTACATTTGAAATCTCAAATTAAATTTTCAATAAACGTTAACCTGCTTTGCCTTCAATATATGTCATAGAGCATGGTAAATGTTACAATTACCTTAACATTGGCACTTGTTATATTCACTACTTATTTATTCAACCGGGTTTTCTAAATGTAAATATGCATATATAACATTTTATATATTTAAATTTAGGTTGTTATTATGATTTTTTTGCAGACTTTTGTGTTGGCGATCAGCAAACTTTTCAGTTTTCTCCAAGTATAACATTCTCCTAGTGTTTCTCACAGGCAGAAACAAAACTCACTAAATCACTTTCGGGGGGAAAAGGACCAGAGAGAGCCGACACAATGACCTCGAAAAGTGGCCTGTAATTGCTCCCATTTCCTTGATCAATGCATGTCAAAGATGATGTTTTCATTGGGAGCTTTAGTGGTGAAATGGTCTGATCTTGAGTGACAAGTGTTTGAATAGCTGACAGCACCAAAGTGATAAATCTGCTGAATATGCCGAAGCAATGCTTCACAAAGCTTTCACTTCCTAAAACGTTGAACTCCCAGCTTTCCAAAGGTCAAATGCAGAGCCATCAAAAGTATTTCCAAATAAATAGAGTATACTATCAGAGTATGAGACACGTGGACATATGGTGGGTTTATTGGTAGATGCTCTTGACCATGGAATAAATAAGTAATGTTGACTTGATATAGTAAATTGAGGTTGCTTTACCAGAAAGAGGGAACAAAATACTGTTACTACCACCAGAGGACCTTGAGGAGCAAGAGGGAATGTAATAAGGTCTCGAAGAGAAGCTGGGGCCAAATCTTGGCCAGCTTTAAAATTAATAAGCAGAATTTCGAATTTCATGGGCAATGTGATTGGAAGCCAGTGTACTTCATTTAGAATGAGAGTTTTGAAGAGTTTCTAATTATTCAGATTTTTGAATGTGTTGCAGTTTGTTGATCATTTTAGTTGGAAGACCAAGAATTACAATAATGGAAATATTTAAGGTACAGGTAATTCTGACCTTACAATCTGATTGGTTGAGAATTGGTCCAGCCGTGCTGATATTTCATGATAACAGCACAGCTTTTTCCCACCAACTATATTGCTCTGCTGATGCATAACGAGTGACGCGTTGCTGAGTAATGAATAACACGTTTATGCATTCAAACCGCTAGTTGTTTTGTATTTGTGCTTACAAAAAATGAGAAATTAATTCAATGGATGAGTTTCATATTACATTTGACCTGCAGCCTGTTTGGTCATAAGAAGAGTGTGATTGCAAATGCACATCAAATTCAGATTCTGTAAACACTGTATGGCTGCAGTGACAAAAGAACAGCTGAATATGCTGGAACTAGTTTTATTGTAGAACTACTTTTTAGCGGAAGGTGTTATATATTAAAGCATATCCAGTATGCAATTCTGGACTTGTTTGATTTTTTTTCTTTATTTATTTTGTAAAATAGATCACACAATAGAACACTGGAGGTCATGTGTTCTCACGAATAATAATGGTGTAATCACAGTTATTGCGTGATGACACACTCCCTCTCTTGTTCTATTGCTTCAATATATTTCAATAGTAGCAAACTATCATCATATAATTACAAAAAAACTAAACAAGAAATCAAATATTGGAACAAAATTTTAAATTAGTTTCAATTCTTTTAATTAAATCCCCAAATTATCCCACAAGAAGGTCCTGGGTTCATGAATTGCCCATGACTGTGTTTGATATAACCTTGTGAATGATGAACCTTGTATAATGAATAACCGTCTCCTGTCATAAATGTAACAAACATGATGTTAAAATCCCAAAGAACAAACTAACAAACACCACACCCAGAGCCTCTGGATTGTTATTGTAATAATTGTAATAATCCCGCAGGTAAGGGAGGGAATTTAAGGAATATGCAAGTCGGGTTAATAAACATTGTGCTCCAAATTGTATTTCCCAAAACTAAAAGGCATTCATGTCTAAGATCTAACAAAATTATTTTCATATATCTGTCCACAATCTGTTTGACAGGCTTGTATTTCCTATACAGAGTCTGCACATTATCAGCATCAGTCCTCATTTTTCCAACATATGATTTTCTCTGCTTTCTTTTACTCTAATCAAACCAACATACTCATGGCAAACACCCCAAAGCAGGGAAAAATACAATAAGCATTTCTAGTTTCTATCCTACTGTTTTCCTGGCCTGCTTTCTTTCATCTGGCTTTAGGTCTCTCTTTCACATTGGTTACATATACAGGATTAAATACATTATAGATGCAAAGCACAGATGCAAAACAGCAAAAGATCCTACAGTTTAAAACAAACCAAAGGGAATGTTCATGCCCAACAGGTACTGTCTTTTCTTCCCACGCTGCCCCTTGAGGACTATCCAATGTACCATCTTCTGGATCTCTAAATAAAGTGCTCTCTTTACCACTTCTCTCAATTACAAAGGTGGTATCAGGCCATCGGCACAAATGGAACACAGCACAATGTGGTTCTTGAACCAGTTAAACAAGGTTTCTTTTTAGTCACTAGCACTTTTATTCATTGATGAGTCACTTTATGGCAAGGCAGCAGGTGTTGGGCATACAGTGTCATACATTTTTCCCCTATGATATACAACAGAGGCAAGCAGTACATTGATGTATAACCAGCTGTTCCTTCGTGCATCATTTTTCCAACTCCCTGTTCAAATTTTGCTTAACAGTTCCTTTTAAACAGCAGCTTAATAATCCCTACCTAACTTACCCAGCTGGCCTCACTATTGCTTGTTTTCATTTATAACAGCATAGAGCTGCCCACCCTTCAGAGGCTCAAAATTTTAGGGTCAGACATTCTCACTAAATACAAAAGTCACTTTTTTGGGGGTCATGTCTGAACAAAATGTTCTTGTACATAGCCCTCATTAGCACAGCAGTGATTATATACAAGATTATGTCTCCAGGTCAGATGGTCTTACAATTTGCACGGCATGTCTACCATAACTTATTTGCAAAAGAAATAAATCGTTTTTTTTTGTGCATCAGCTGTTGTTCATTTCCAAGTTCTTTTGAAGATTTAACTTTGTGAGTTTGGGCACCAAATAAAATAGTAATGAGTAATAAGAACTTTGCCCTTTTACCAGTCCATAGTAATGCCAAGGAATGCAAGTCCTAAAAACCCACAGACATTTGGTTAAGTTTGTGTAGAATCATGTGAAAGTGGTGGTTAATCCAATGGTTAATTATCCTCATTTATATGTTATCAGTATGAGACTAGACTGTAATTCCAATAGAGACTTATTACAGTTTTGTTTTCACTTGGCATTCAGCTAAAGAATAATCAGGACAGGCATTATTGTGTCTAGCCCAGCCAGAACTAAATATATTCCGGCTTTTACTGGGGATTTGGCATGGATACAGGAATGTAAGTGAACAGGCGGAAATGGGGTTTGGGGGATATAATTACGTCTGCGTAGTCAATGTCGTTAAACACTTCTTTTTATTTTATTTTATTGGGGGGTCAGTCCAGACAGACTGGATAAGCCATAGATGCTTTAAC
>JAYDZG010000015.1:18500776-18512252 GCA_034509265.1 Microcambeva bendego | reverse complement strand
GGAGTTTTAAACTGGGCCACTTGAGGCCGACCACAGATAGACGGGGGAAATGCCCTTCTGTACTGTGGGCATATGATCACTGTTCAGTATTGCACTGATGCAACTCACAAGGCCAGGTTTTGCTCACTGTTCTCATCCATTGTGGCTTAGCTGGAAAAAAAGGTTAAGATTTACTAACTTTACCATGTTTTTCCTACAGCTTTAACAGACTTCATGTCAGGAAGAAAAATTGAGAAAGTAAAATGATGTCCATTACATGCTGCAATTTACGTTTTATTTAAAAAGAGGAAGAGAGTAACTAAAGGAATATTTACACATACTGTGTAAGTCAAGGAGTGACTGCAGAGCAGCAAATGTAGGGTTAATAAAACAACAAGTGTGTCATTTAATCTTACAAGAGACCTAGCTGAGGAACATTGCAGGCTCCTATGTGGGAGCTAGTAGAGGCTAGAATCCCTGTTGATGGAGGTAAGGATGGAAAATGAAGGCCAAACTGGTTTCTAGAAGTGTAAACAACTTACGTCATGCCTCTGCAAGCTCCTGCTACATTCACTGTATAATTTATTTCTAATGACTCTGTTAAATGTCAGCCCAGCAGGAAAATGTCTGAATAGTATAGACCAACCTTTGTGGCTTACCTCCCAAGCCACTGTCTCTAAGAAACACTCTCTAAAAACAATTTACCAAACCCTCAGTTTTAATTTAAATCAAGCACAGCAGTCAATCATTTGCTTTTATTTACTAAAGGCCATACAGGTTGAGTTTTAAGTGGTGTTTAAAGAGTGAGAAACACATGGCTGCCAGAAAAAGTGTTGCACATTGCCAATTAAACAGAGTACTCATATAAATACCTTGTATACCTTTGCTTTTTTATAGTAATCCAGTCATCACCAAGCACCATGGCCCAAAATAGAATGAAGCGGTGATGATACAAGCAATAAATGAATGCATTAAATAATGCCTTTCTGAACACATATCTCTTCTTTTGGATACTCACATTAGGGGTTGCCACCACACATTGTGATCCGCTCTCTATCTATCTATCTATCTATCTATCCCTTCCTGACACACCCCTCCCTATTTATCCTGGCTTGGGACTTTAAGTGTCTTTAGGACAACTCACTGGCTTCAGTGGCTTCAATGGCTGCATATTTTTGGAATGTGGGAAAGTGGTGCTCCCAGAAGAAACCACACAGACACAGGGAGAACATGTAAACTTTGCACAGAAAGAACCTGGTCTGCCCCGGCAGGGCATTGAACCCAGGACCTTCTTGCTGTGAGACAATAGTGCATATAGATGATAAAAGCATATTGTTGGACCACTTGATGAAGACAACAGTGTCTTGACCAGTGTAATGAAATTCTTGAAAGTAAAATATGTCCATACTTTCGTCTTACAGGGAGGTGACCCACTCTTGACCAAAATTCCAAGAGAACCCCACAGATGTGATATTTAGGAGTAAATCCAAAGACTGGACAACTGTGACTAAAGAGGTACCAAAACAAAACTAATATCAACTGATTGAAAGATTTGAGTTCTGAAAGCTATAAAAACAGTCCCAAACCATAAGTTGCAGCTCAATGCTGGTATTCAGAATAGAAAAGATAGGCCAGGAAATACAGAAAAAACATAGCACAACTTTAGAAAAGAAACAAAAGCATGCTTGAGTGTGTCACCACCCTGCTGCTTAGTCCATCAATAAATTACAACTAAAAGATTTGCCAGAGAACAAACAGGAGCAACCAGAGATTTTGTGTATCCAGATTAAGCATACAGTCCATTTTTGATCCCAGCCTCTGGTTCCTTTCTGCTTTGTCGTGCTTCAACTGTGTCTGCATGTGGTTTCACTGGTTATGCTAGTATATGGATTGACTACTCTAAATTACCCATAGACATGAGTAAGTGTGCAGTTTACTGGCGCTTTGTCAAACATGTGTTTTCCACTTTGCATCAAGTGTTTCCAGAATATTCTCAGAACCTACTGCACCCCTTACCCCTTAATAAGGTGACACATTAAGTGATGCCTTCTCTGTGTTCATAGTTGTTCTTTGTGTCTCATCAAATCTCCTTGTTAAACTTATGTAAGTGAGCCATGATGTTGAATGTAGCAGCATTGCCATCTCTCAAGGACATCTGCTTTGCCTATTGTGCACACTCTCTTCCATATGAGACAGTTACTGATCCACAGAGCTCACTATGGATTTTGGTGTAGTGCATATTACTTAAACATCAGCAAGTTTCACATGGTACTGCATAAACGTGTTGAAAAGATCATCTACCTTTCCCTGAGAAGATTATTTACTTGTGGCTTTGGAGGTTTTAGAGTTTCTGTTGCCACCTGAGTTGCTATGTTAGGTTTAAAGATTAGTCTGCTGGTCTTGGCTTTTGTACTGAGATGCATTTTATCTAACTATCAGTCAGTATTAGAAATTATAAAGTATGAAGAAATGCTTCATGAAATAAAGACCTAATGCTTTGTGCAAACGATGTATGCTGTTAGATAGGCGCCTGTTAAAAAGTATTTTCACAGCTTATTAAAAATTATAGTTAGAAATATCTAAAAATGTAATTTTTAATTTTACCATAAAATTCAATAAATAAGAACTGATAAAATAATAAAAATCCAATTGTTGTTTACATATATTAGTTATTCCCAATGAGCATGACATTACAGTATTTTTGATGGTCAGTGTTACCCAAAGAAAATTTTAGATTTGTCATATTAACTTATACAATAACATATTGTAAATACCTAAACACAGCTGCAGTGACTATATGCATTTTCAAAACAATAATTTTAATGCATTTTCTTCTCATCAAATAATAATGAATACAAACATGTTTTCAATTGCTACTACAAAGACGTGTATTGGTTTCCTTCAATGACAATACTTAAATAATGCCTTTTATGGGACATTTAGGACTGATCAATCAATTACCAACTACTAAACTAAATTTTTGCTTTTCTTCAGTGCAGTTTATATTTAGTTTAATGACATTACCTGAATAAAACATATTGCAGCATTATTTAAACAGTTGTGCTTGTATTCTTTCACTCTGGTGTGTTTTAATCAATCAATGGTCTTTATCCCAGGCTGCATTGGTATACTCTGTCACTGATCAAGAATATATATAAAAAAGAAAAGCAGTACAGGATAAGTGTCATTACTTACCAGTTCAAACATGTGTGTTTACAGTACCAATATGTGCATGTGTATATTTTACACTTTGATACCATAAATAGTGCCTTAATATATGTACAGCAGAGCTATTTGTCCGACAGACTGCGTGAGACTATTTAACTGTGTCTGCATCTCTTTTCAAGAAAAACATTTGATAAACAGACTGTGCTGGCCTGTGGAAGAAAATGTCTGATTGTGATTGCTTGGAGTGTTAAGACGCCTGCACGTAGGGTGCACTGCTAAATACACTAAAATTACCATTCCCAAAAAACCACAGTCACTAGGAAGTTTCCCACTCATCAACTGGAGCCAAGCATTCAACAACCAAACACTGTTGCCACCAAACACTCTTCTTTTTTTCTTGTTCCCTCTCTGTCTAGTCTCCCTGCTTTCCCTTCCAGTCTGACTGTGATATTGTTTTTCCTGGAGGAAGGAAATGGTTACATTTAAGAACTAGGAGGAAGTGTATGTTTTTAGCAATGTTAACACAGATGTTTGCACAGTCATGACTCGTCACAAAGTCTGGATTGTTTGTTCTGAGCTTCACATCTTTAAATGCCAGTAAAGTGGTTGCAAATCATACATTTATATGTTCACCATGACAGTAAAAAGTCTCACACACATCACTAAAAGGCCTTGTCGTTTCTTTTGAGAGATAAATAGACCCTTCATGTTTTTTCCATGAATAATAAAAACAAAAGTGAAAATGATAAAAGAGAAAACAGTCAGTGAACTGTAGCGAGTCCGGCAAAGCAAACAAAGACAGTGTGCCCTGTTTGGAGCCCTACTAAGAGAAAAAACATGGCACGTCTTTCTGGGTTTTCTCTAATCTACCGGTTTGGAACATGCTGTCTTTGCAGTAGGCCAGAATGGCTAGTACCTGAGTTTGGCCATATTTCCCTGCTAAATTGACTCAAACATGCAATCAATGTTTTGGTTTTTTTTTAACTTTTGAATACCCACAGTGCATTTTCCATCATTTTTTTCTATTGTCTAATTTTTTCTATTGTCTAATTTGCCCAGGTTAGAGTTCTTGTTGATGAAAATAGAAATAAAGATTTGTAATACGCTAGTTCACGACCAAGAGGTTCAAACCTTGGTGATACTACCAGCCTGGCTGGGCACCTAATTTCCGAGAAAGGAAAGGATGGTTGCAAAAAGTCCCTCATTTGCTGTCTGTTTATGCCAATTGTGATACCGAGCAAATGAAATTACTACTTATTTGTGGCATTCAGCAAATGACTTTATATAAAGAAGTTGTAGCCTAGTGGTAAGCTACTGGACTTGTCAATCAAAGGTCACTGGTTCAATAGCTTACACTGTATACTGTAAGTCGGTTTAGACAAAAGTGTCTGATAAATGACGAAAATGTAAATGTAAACCTATACCAGTGTGTGCAACTGAGGGCTCGGGGTTGTAACCATGACAATTAGGTGATGTGAGGTTTACTAGTTCTGATTGTGAAAGGCTGACATCTTTTGTTTTTGTCTGATACTTTAATTAGATGTGTTTTACAATGCTCTCTTTGATTCTTCTGCAAAGGCAGAATTGAGTTGTCTAGAAGAGGCATTCTACCTTTAAGTAATGGTTTAAACACCTGAACTCAATCGTTGGGAGACGTGTCCTCATATTTTTGACCATGTAGTGTATATTACTATCTTTGCAATAAGCAACTTTTATTATATTAAACCTTGATCAACATACATGACCCTGGGTAGATATGTATATATCTGATGAGCATGTTTGCATTTGTAGAAAGAATTGTGGTTAAAATGTCACATGTCAAACTGCCACTGCACAGCTGAATAGATCACAAGTCTGTCCAAACAAGGCTACCCAAAGTTTAAAAACAACATTCGGTTCACGGCCAGACTGAAGTCCCTGAACTGTAAAGACCAAGGATAAGATGCCCGTGTATTTCCAGACATACTTTCTTCAGCAGGACCTCCTCAAGTAGTCATGTGTGAAACTGGGAGACTTTTTGAACTTCAGGCAGCTTGTCAGACTTAATAAAAGTAGGGATTTGCATTTTCTTAAGGAATTCAGTCTGGAAACCATCTGAGGAAGTGGGAAAGGTGACTCCAAAGATGATGGTAATGCTTTGTTGAGTTTGAAGCACTAATGAGAATGTACATCTGTCGACCAGGGCATCAGTGCCGGAGAAAACTACTGCACATGGTTCTCTGAATTATTCATCACATTTTGGATATTTCACTTTTGGAGTTAAATGATTTATAGTGCCATCAGCACCTCTCAGCCCACACCCAGTGGTTTCCCCTATGCACCTGATGTAAAAGAAGAAAGGCAATGAAATATATGGAGCGATGAGTAACATGAGGATCACATTAACATTCCTTACTGGAGCAAATTAAAGTAAACAGGTGCAGCAGTCAAAGGGAATGAAAAGTAAAACAAACAGGCAGAGGCAGAAACAAGAAGGCCAGTCCATGTTTTGGCATTCATGATTTAAGCTTAGACTTCCTGGGATTGGATCTACTGACCCAGCAATCAGCTAGAGTCGGGTGAAAAATTAAAGACTATTAATAAATTGTCTAAGAGGGTGCTAGACCATAATGAGCTAGTAGAACAGCTATGCATTTGGCATAAATTATGGAAGTCACTGAAACTATATTCATCCTCGGCTGGTCACTGGATGATGGTGATGGCAGGTAAAACCAACATCTGCATTTTACAGAGACCATTGGTGAGAACTGAACTCAAGTCTCATGACCCTTCTGCTGTTCAGCCACATAACTACATAATGGTGCTATGGATTTGTACAAGGAAGTTAACCGAATTGTAGCTTATATAACATCTTAAAATGCTTATCATTGCTGAACAGTAACCACATGGGTCACTGTAGCAAAACTTTAATTGCAGAAAAACACTATTAGTACAGATTTTACTTTGGACTAATGGAAAAGGCTATTCCAGCATGAATTAGTGTAGTGGTTTTTGCAAAATGACCTTGACAATTTATACATTTTGTACTTTGGGCTATCGTTCATGTGAATAAATGTGCGGTCATCCTGGGTGAAACCACTTCTGTCTACATAGAAATGCTCTGTTATGTTGAGTAGGTGATCAGTCAGAACAGGTTTGTACCTATTTGCAATATTTTTATTCAATTTAAGAAGACAAGTGAACCCAAACCATGTAAGAACAAATATCTGCCTTCATCATGTGACTACATTTATTCGAGCTTCTTCTGTAATTTGTAAAATAACTGTAACTAGAAGAAAGTTCTGGATTTGTGTATTATACAGCGTTCCCTACACAGTGTTCCATACACAGTGTTCTGTCATACATGAGGTAGCTTTCAACTTTCCTGGCATGATTTGCTTATGTGTGGCAATCTTACTCAGCATCACATCACTGCTACTGGCTCTTAGGCTTCCTTGGTTGGGACCTAACTAAGCATGTGAAAGATGCCAAAATAAATATGATTAAGTGTTTTAAATAAAACTTTTAGACATATAAATCTCCAGACATAAAAAAGGCCTATGAACAGGGTTTGTTGTAAATGGCAAACACCTCAAGCATTAAAATTCTCAGATAGTCTGCACTGATTTGCTTGCTTTAACTGACAGAAGCTCTTCAGCACACCTGGTCTCACTAACAATAATGTGTTAATTTGATTTTCTCTTCAGCTTTTTTGCCTTAAAAGGAGTTAAATAAAGCAAGATGTTTTTTTGTTGTGAAATGAAAAGCACGGAATCACTTTTTTTATTATGTCTCCTCTCCCTTAGTTTGGAAGCTTTGAGTCTACGAGGCTGATGACCATGCCACTGATACCTGCATGTGTACTGCTGCTGGTGCTTGGGGGTAAAGCTATGGGTGGGGGTTATGCCCCTGTACCCCATATGAAGTACATGCAGCCTATGATGAAAGGACCTGTTGGACCCCCCTTCAGAGAAGGGAAGGGTCAGTATCTTGGTAAGTATTGCTAGTAATTAACAAAACATGTATCCAAAGCATTTACTTCATCCTAACCTACCTGTATCATTACTTACAAGCCAGTTCTTTATCTGTTTAAAAATAAAATTCATTCAATACTTCTATCACCAATGTCCAGAGCATTTGGGACATTTCATACAATTTAATACAATTAAGAATTCTCAGATCTCTTAACTGGCGAAGTTCATGCTGGCAACTCTGAGAGGAAGTGTAAACATAATATTGGTTATATAGTTGATAATGACAAAACCAGGACAGGCATCATTATAAGAAAACTACATTTTATCTACTAAAACGATGTGATGTCTGTTTCACAAGCAGAGAGGAAAAGAAATAAAGAGCACAATCTTTACTGTTGTGAGCTTTTAAGTCACTTAGTTTTATTTGAATTCTGATTGGCTAACCTGCTGGCTAACGATACCTGGTGTTTTCAGCCAAAGTCTTACCACATCAGTCACCTGTCTTTTGTGTTTATCTGACAGCATGCACATCTGTTTAATTTTTATGCAGATTTTATTTATAAACTTCTCTTTAGCATTTTACATGTATGGCATTTAACAGGCACTTTTTATCTAAAGCAACTTTAGCAACTATTATGACCAAATGCAAGCAACACAGAATTAAAAAAGTCTTGCCCACCAGCATAACAGTGGTAATTTCACAGTCGTACTTGAGCCGGCAACCTTCTGAACACCAGGCCAGTATCTGCTGAGCTGCTTCTGAAAATGGAACGATATATTTTAAGAATTCTTGCAAGAGATATTCCACAGTCTGAACTCCCTCGAATCTCTATGTTGCCAGTCCTCTGTGTTCTACCCTAGCCACTAGGGTGCACAAACCACTGAGTTGTAGTGCCGGTCCCAAGCCTGGATAAATAGGTGGGTTGCATCAGAAAGTACATTCGGCATAAAAATTAAATCAGTTATGCAGACCATGATCTGCTATGGTCACTCCTAACTGGAGAAGCCAAAAGGATTCCAATTTAAGAATTGTTGAAGAAATTGTGTAGTACTTGATAACACATGTCTTTTTAACATTGGCTGTGCTGACTAATACTTAAGTCATGTTTCTGTGTCATCTAGCTTTTTAACCTAAAATAAATTATTTACTTTTTTCCATAACTATAGTTCTGAAGGACCATTTCACACTACACTAACCACTCTGAAACGATTGGAAGCAGTAGTGCATAGGGCATCTACTGCCATCTAGTGGGCATAAAAACAACTGCAGTAAATCTACAATGAAACAAGAGACTTGGCTCTTCACGCTCATACAAACCCTACTTCCAAACACTTTGGTACACTTTCTGCAATTCCAATAAAACAGCACTTTGTATTTTGTTCACTTGAACAATTGTTTAACAGAAAAAAAATCAGCTTTCAATTCTTACTCATTTTCTTGCTCACAGAGAGCATGTAAACTCCCCACAGAAAGGACCCAGACCGCTCCATCTGATATTGAACCCACTGAACCCAGGCCAATCTTGTAGTGAGGCGACAGTACTACCCACCGAGCCACCGTTTTTTTTATTAGTTAAATATAAATACATTGACTTACGTATTTAACTGGTTATGAAGACTTGTTCTTAAGTCAAAATGTTCATATGTTACACATATTTCCCCACAATAAATAATGTGAATAGAAATATATATATACATACAAGTGTATTTTCCAATAAATCTTAAATGATGGCATATACATTACAGTAATAAACAAACACATGCACACATATCAGTACAGTACATGTGCTCTACCATACACCATCAAGCATTTCTGTCTTTCATTTTCTCAGCAGGACGTGTTCTCTGCATCTTCATTTGGCTCACTTAATGTTGAATTTAACAAATTATAATAAAAACAGGGAGAACATGTTGTTTTTTCGTTAATATATTGGCTGTGTTTAAAACATAGTGAGATGCATTTCTGTCTACAAAGAACTTTCTAAGTCCAGAGGATTGCAATAGGTTGTTGCCTGAAAAATGCAATTTCATTAACGTAACATATATAAAAAAAAAAACCATTCTACTTTTCATAGTTTGGTATTTTGAAAATAATAATTGTTGCAGTTCTGCAAGCCAACATATTGGCTACTGTTGCTATATACACTCCCCTCCAAAATTGTTGGAAATGTGAGGCCTATATTCCCTTATTTTAGACTTAAAATATTTGGGTTTGACATTAAGATCCATATTAGGTAAAATATCAACATTTCAACTTTTATTTCTAGGTATTTACATCTGGATCTAATGCAGTTATAGCACATTTAGTCTGAACCCACCCCGTTTACTAGTGAGCAAACCCTTTGCTTGTAATAACTGCATCAAGCCCATGACCCACTGACATCACTAAACTTTTGCTTTCTTCTTATGTGATGATCTTCAAGGCGTTCACTGCAGCCTCTTTCAGTTGGAGTTACTCCACTTTAGGAGGCATGTCCTCTTGGGATTAAGTCTAGAGATTTTCTAGATCCATCTAAAACCTTCCACTTTATGCACCTGATAAACTCCTTTATAGTTTTAGCAGTGTGTTTTGGGTCCTTATCTTGCTGCGAGATGAAGGATCTCCCAATCAGTTTAGTTGCATATTTCTTTAAATTGACAGACAAAATGTTTCTGTAGACTTCTGAGCTCATTATACTGCTGCTATAATGTGTGACATCATCAGTGAAGATTATTGAGCCCATCAGAAGAAGCCGTGCAAGCTCAAGCCATGACATCACCTCCACTGTGTTTCACAGATGAGCTTATATGTTTGGGATCATGAGCAGATCCTTCATTTTTCAAAACTTTAGTCTTTCCATCACATTGATAAAGGTTCATCTTTGTCTCATTAGTCCAAAAAAGTTTCTTACAAAATTGCTAATTAGTGGTTTGTATCTTCTGGTTCATATGGTCTTCTGTGAACAGTCTCTTGTGATGCACTCAGTCCTGCCCTCTGGAGGCCATTGCGGATGTCACAACAGTTGTTTGGGGGTCATTTTTTACAGCACACTTAATGTTTCTCTCGTAATCTGCTGTTTTCTTCCTTGGTCTACCTATTGGACATCTGTTACTTAGTACACCAGTGGCTCTTCAGGACATTCCAAATGGTTGTACTGGCTATGGCCAATATTTGTGTAATGGCTCAGGTTGATTTTTCTTGATCTTTACTCAGCTTAACAATAGCCTGTTTTTCACTCATAGACCACTCTCTGGTTTTCATGTTGATTACTGGGCACAGCCAAAGCCCAAATCTGAAACTGTAAAATGGGTGGGTTCAGACAAAGGTACTATCTTCTGAACTGTGTATCAGATCCAGATGTAAATACCTGGAAACAAAAGCTAAAATTGCCATCTTTTATCTCATATCTTTTTATGTGATACACAAATGTTTTCAGTTTACAGCAGAAATAAATGGATCAGCCTGACTGTTCCAATACTTTTGGGGAGTGTACAGGTTTTGAGCTAATTGACAGCTGATAAATTTGTTGAGATCTCAGTAAATATAGGGCAAAGCCAGAAGTCACTGTTAAATGTGAGTAACCTTTGCACTCTCAGACATCAGTTCATGAGAAACCATCAAAAAAAGATAAATAACCATATGGCTCAGGACTTTCTTCATAAAAACCATTGTCACCCAACACAATTTATTATTGCAATGTTTTACTTTTCCAAATTTGCCTCTGAATCTAGTCATATCCAATTACCCAATTGCATTTTGCTACCCCTGCTGCCGCTGACTTCCACTTTTGATCAAAGAAACCCCCCACAACACATATCTTTAACATGTGCGCAGTAGAGCACATCGTTTTCATTGGAACACGGAAAGGGACATGCCAGTCATTTTCCATGTGAGATGCTACACATCAATTCTATGTAGAACACATCCAAGTTCTCTTGGACCAAGTTTATCTTTGATGGTTCAAAACACAGAGAAAATGTGCATTGTGGTACAATTAGTTCCCACATCAGCCTCTTTTTGAGAAAAAACAGCATTTACTGTTATCAGTGAGAGGTGCAGAAGCCACCATTAGTGATTTGATATTCATCGGTGCCCATGGTATAGACAGCTTGTATTTGCGTGAAAGTACTATTGGTGGAAAAGAGAATCTTGGCATTGTAGGCAGGAACATGCTGCCAATAAGGCAATGTTTTTCCACAGGAAGTCAATGCTTATTTCAGCCAGACACTGCCAGGTCTAATTCTTTATTCGCCCTAACAGTGTAGCTAAATAGACACAGTATATGTGTGCTGTCCAGAAGAAAAATAATTTAAAAAATCTTTTGTCAATAACTGGAAATGTGATGGAACCCATGGGTTTTTTGAGTATGTTGCAAGCATCAAACTCTGAATGTGTT